>JACEII010000044.1:1201712-1240074 GCA_014332785.1 Antheraea mylitta
AACAGATTTCGACTGGTCCAAACCGTTTCGGGCGACATCGTTTAGAACAACGTGCAGGTTATATTGTATCTTAATGTTGTGCTTAATGTTGTTAGATTCGGGATTTTGCATTCAAGGCGACAACTCAAACCGATCGGCCACATTGGCGCCCTAAGCTTGTTGCCATACGGCTCAGTGCCATATGCGTTCACCCAAAAAGCACGGTAAAGATGCGAAGACAAGTCAGGCCAACGGAATATAGTCACTTCGAAAAATGATGCCTGCTAGGCTGATCAGATTTTTAAGCAACAACAAAGAGATTTTTCACCCAATATGTTTGTCTATTTGCGTTTATTAGATTTGGTTACGCGACTACTAATAAAATCTGTACACTTATGGAAAGGTTCCAGTGTAAAAAGATAAAGTTTTTTTTAATTAATTTTGAGTAATGGTGGTTTTTTAATAAAAATATTTTTTGCAACATTAAATTCTTTTTTTTCTTTAACATACTAACTCTTTTGGCTTGACTGGTCTTCACAGCTTCCACGGACTACACAACCAAATTAAATTGTATTAGACATATATGTACGCTTTTACCAAAAAGTATGTTTTAAAATTTGAGAGGTTATAGCTGTTACGCATTCGTCTGGAAAGTTTTGATTAACATATATGTACATTTTTGTGGAGCCTTGATGTTTTTAAAGCGATGTAAAATATGTAACGATTCTATAAATGCATATTATAACTCACCCGCCAGTCCTATAAACACTCCTAAACCGAAACAAGCAAAAAATGCTACAAATACCATCACGAATTCCCCTTTGTGCATCGAATATATCCTCATTTGAACGGATCTGTAATGAAGAAATACATCAAGTAGGTACGTATTCAACGTGACGCAACGAAAAAATATATATATATATAATAAAATACCTTTCACAACGGTCATGGTGATACGCGGGGGCGATGTATTTATTAAACTCACTAAATATATCACTGAATTGTGATAAGGTATTGCGGATTTTATAATTCCATCCGCCTGATGGCAAATGATACGAATACCCAACATTAGCGGAATCCATTGTTACTCTAACCGGTTAAACGAATAAGAACTTTTTTTAGTAAATAAATACACAAAACGTTTATTACATTTGCGTATAAAAATGCTACAATATAAATTGATGTTTCCCCTGCATATGGAACTTGTTTACAAGTGTTATTGATTTTCGCGGGACGGCAGCCATTGCTCTATGGGAACCGATAGAGTTGAAAATGGCCGCGGAAAGGTAAAAAATCGTTCATGATTTTTAGCGCGAAATACAATAGACAATAATTATAATTTTGAATGTCTATATTTTGTTAGTTCATTATATGCTTTTTAATATTCAAATACCACTGCTCAAGTTTCTTTTTATATCATAGGAGGCAAACGAACGGGTAGGCCACCTAATGTTAAGTAATCACGATCGTCCATAGACACTTGCAACACCAGGGGAGTTGCAGATGCGTTGCCAGCCTGTGTCGGGGGTATGAGTGGAGTAAGGGGAGGGGGGAGGAGGGAAGAGGAGAGGAGGAAGGTGAGGAGAGATGGGCCTCCAGCGCTCTTACTGACCGAACGAAAGGCACAATGCAAGCACTACCATAGTAGTACTACCCCGGACGAGCCGAGCCATTCATGCTGAAACCAGTTATAGCGTCAGCGTGGCTCTACCATATTGAAAATATTTTAGGCGCCTGAGCGGTATTTTAGGTAGAAGAAAGTTAATAATTTGGCATCACGATATGCTAGTATGACCGGCCATATTGCGCTCGCGCGGTTTGCGTAGTATGAGGGCGTGTGTAGATGTACCTAATATTGATATTTTGTATTGAGATTGTACAGCTTATCATAAGTTTTATTAATCAATAACTGTATATAATTATTGTTTAGTGTGCCAATACATGTGAAAACCAGACTAATCATAATAATTTGAACGCCGGAGACCCATTACCCTTTCTCTCCACTCCCCCAAACACAGGCTGCCAACTCACTTGCGACTCCTCTGGGGTTGCTAGTGTCTATGGACGGCGGTGATCGCTTAATAACAGGTGACCCGCATGTTCGTTTGCCTCCTATATGATATAAAAAAAATGAATTTAAAAATTATGAAATTTAAACAATTCACACTATAATTAATTTAAAAATTCAAAACAGAACATAGATTTTTATTGTATTGAGTTTATGTATTTACTTATGTCACAAATCCTTACATATGCTTAAACTTTTTTTTCATTTGTCTCTAGTGCTATAAATGGAATCTAAAAATGTAAGCATTATAAAAGTGCATCAAATAAATTGGATACCGATAAATATTTAATATAGGTAGATAAGGTAGTGGCATAATAAAGTATAAATATGTAACTAGTAGTAGTTCGGATGTAATTTATAAGACAATTTACTCATGGTGTAAAGATACAAGAGTGACCCCTGTATGAGTTATTATATAGCGTCAGAATGCATATATCTCCGCTTTGAAAATCGTTAACTTCCCCAAAGTGGACATGCTTTATGTTTTTCATCATAAGGTATTTTCCATATATACCCATAGGAAAAAGTATCAATAGTCTGTTGGCAGATATGTCAATAAAAAGGCAATTTTCAAATTTAAAATTTATTCACCATCTAAGTTTTACATGCAGATATTTCTTAACCAGAAAATAAGAACATTTAAATAAATACATTAGCAACAAAATTGACGACATAGATCTTATTCCGTATTTCTAAAAGATCGTTTATAATGGAGATTATTTTTTAGTAACAATTATGACTAACAATTTATGTCCTTTGCCATCTTTATGCACCGATATTTTAATAACATTACGCGCCATTTTACCTTAGAATAAAATCGCGGTTAACAGTTAGTATTTCTTATTTTATTGTTGACTTTTTTTACACATCTATGTAGGAGAATATAACATACATTTAGATCAGGCCTTACACTGTGTAGATGACCACTTGGCTGCAACAAAGATTATAAATGGAGTATAATATTTATATAAAATAGGTACACTAAGCCTCAAACAAAACACTTATTCAATCGACAACATTAAAAACATCTAAAACATTTTGTGCGATTTTTTAAGTTTATTTTAACAATTATTTCATTAACACTTATAAATAATATTATCAAGTATTCTTACATTTATGCTTATTTTATACTACAGTATTATTGTGTTATTTTTTTTATTAATAAATACTTTTAATAAATCCTAATATTAAATATCAATTAATTTTACTTTAAAGAAACGTCTAGAAATTTATCTTGGCTAAATAATTATCCTATAAAATAACAGGTATATTTTTATAAATTGTGAGATAAAATACAATATATTAAAATACCTAATTTTGTCAATCGCCTTCTAAACGTTTGTGAACAGTAAATGTTTAATAAACTCTGGTTTTTAAGCGCTATTATAATAAAGTATACTTAAAAACATTTTAATTAAGTAATATAGAACAAAAATATCGCAATTTCGTGATTTCTTTTTTACCAATTTATTAAATATGAACTTATTTTCTCAACATATCTAGAGTATCGTGAAACGAAATTATTAATTCTCCTGGGATTCGATAAAATTTGGTAATTTTCTACTACATACTATAAAATTAAGGATTTTCTGTTGGATATACTGAAGAATGATTTACATTGTACACCATAGGAATAGTTGTATAGTGATAAAAACAAATTACAATACAGCGCTTGATATAGGAGCCTGATATTTCTCTAAGACTCCATTTTGAATGTCAGCCGTAAAAATTTAAAGTCTAACAGTTTACAGTTAAGTATATTTATTAATTACTTGATTATCACTTTTATATTTCTTCCTTAGTATATCATTATATATATTTTAAGTTCAAATTTGATTTTTTTTAGATATATTACCCCATTTAGAAAGAAACTGCAGTTAGTCCTTTTTTCCGGGACGCGATAACTTCTAGAGCGGGCACTGCTTTAAATTAAACCATTCAAAATTCAATATCAAATATCGTTCGCTCTATCTGTTTACGACCTAATCAGTTGTAATCTAAAATAGTGCGTGAATTTGACAGAGAAACTTTCACTAGCCCATCATAGTAACACCTATAAATAATATAATATGAACTATACAAAATACATAAAGATAATTTTCTCTATAATTTGTATAATAATAATTACAGCCTGCGAGAGTCTTACAGCTGGGCTGAAAAACTATTCTTGAGAGAATGTATTGGTGACTTCAAGCCCCCAAGAAGTCCATAGTTCTATATTTTTCCCATAAAAGGTGATAAAATAAGAATATTTTTCAGGTTCATGTTTTGAATTGATAAAAGTTCGGTGGTACATTTGGGATTCAAACTTGCCGACAACCAGAAATCAATATTCGATCTAGTCCTTCGATCATCATGACTTTTTAGAAAAAAAAATACGAATAGATCAATTAACTTATTTAATAATGTGGGATCATATTACAGTATCGATGGTATGTAAACAAAAACCATTGTACTTTGATTTTGAATAATTATGCTCTTCCAGTATTTAAGAAATCATGGCAACACATCTTTGGTTATATACATTGTATATGTTTGTCGTAATTTTTATTTGGCAACCAGTGTTCTAGTATATTATTACTGCCATTATCGAGTAGGTAATGTAAATATAAAAAAGGTAGTTAAATATTACAAGTTTCTTGCGATCTTTTCAATGTTCTAACAAGATGGTGGCAACCTTGTTAGATCTTCCCAAGGAGTGGCATCTCGGAATCCACGCTCCGTGGTATTATTTCCCATCTGCTTCACGTGTGTACAATAACCAAACTATATTACGTAATATACTACCAATATTACATATAGCCAAATAACCCAAAATTATGAATAAAATATAGATCCCACTACATGACATTCCAAGATCCCGCCAAAAACTGTTTATTGTATATTATATTTAATTTGAAATCTATGTCTGATATATGTGATGTTAATATATAAACATACGTGATGTGTGTGTGATATTATGTTGGTATTTTTATCACATTTAGCTATTTATCATTGAAACTCTCACAAATGGATGATATAACTAAATATTACATAAATAATCTAGGCTTATTTATAAATTTGGCTTTTGCTTAAATATTAGTTATTTTTATTCTACAAACAATTTAAAACCAAGGTTTGCTTGCAATCTATCGAATACAAACGTTTACATCGAAATTTCTATATTTTCCTTAATTTAGGGTTGCCAACTCTGAAATTTAAGTTCCGTGGAAAACTTCTGATACATGCATTGTTTATAAATTTATTTTGATCATCTCGCTAACGGTTCTAACGATTTTGATCAAATTTTGTATTTAGATAAGATTTTGGATTATAAAATTAACTATGCAAGTATATTTACTGGAAAAATGGAATTTTCAAAAAAAGAAACATAACTAATTTTCAGAGCCTATAGCAATATAAATATACATTAGCGATATGTGGTAAATACTAAACTACCAAAACAAAATTTATAATGTTGGTTGCATTGTAAAATATCAATTGGACATTTACGTTATTGGGTAATCCTAAAAAGGTTTATAGCTTAATATCTGGCAACCCTATATAAACCCGACTAAATTTTGAAACAAGGATAATTAACATAAAACTATATTTATTAGCAGCCATTTTATTTTAAGTAAATTATTCCTATAATAAATAGCTTTTTTATAGACTAGCTTGAGATTCGACAGTCGTGTTGGTAACGTCCGATGTAGTATTTTCAGTGGATAGTATTGTCGAATCCGTTGAATTTGCATATTGTATGGGGGTTGTTGTGTTGTTTATTCCATTATCGATAGTAACATTACTGTTGGTAGGCGAGTTATCTGAAAACGTATGCATATATAATGTACACATCTCTCAAACATCCTGAATTAAAAAGGTCATACTTAATAATGTCAAATAAGACCTAATTTGAATCTCTTTCGTTTCCTTGAAAAGTGAACAAAGTCCGTCTTTCTCTAGGTATGACCAATAAGAAGCCACCAATTTAATCTGACTCACTAACGAATACAAATCTGTAAGATAACGGCAACCCTGACAGGTCAGATAAAATTTGACGTTCATAAGAACTTTTTTTTTGCTCCAGCTCCGCTTTTTCAATTTTCCACCCTTCGCTACTATTACTTTGTAACTTTTACTGTGATAAATTAGACGATAAAATCACTTTTGGACTGTATTTTCTCTATCATCAGAATATGTACAAGTTGTTTACTTAAGTTCGACAAAGTCTTACCATATGAAAGTTTGTTTGTTTGTTATTCGTTTTTTTTTAAACTTTATTTTTGGCAATTAATCTTTCAGATTATTACAGCCATTGTCACGTAGTCAATAATATTACACGCGTCGTGCGATCATTTAAATATTGAGCGTCGTGTCAATCAATATTCTAACAAGATGGTGGATCCCTTGTTGAAATATATATCACTGCTACAACACTACACGATCACCCCCACACACGTGCACGCACACGCTTACACATGAAAGTGGAAGGGTTTACTTTTTTCCCTTATCGAACTGAAAAACTCTCAATCTTCCGATAATAAATATATGGAGGAGTTGTTGAGGTGTGTATGCTTGGTACACATATACGGTTCAACAACTCATACATATATGAATAGTTAGCTAGGTTAGTTAAGATAGGTCGGGATTTTGCATGCAACAGGCAACAGCCAAGCCGAGGTGTGCCGTGCACCCTTGAGCTGGTTGCCAAAATAAAATCGGCTGAGTGCCTTAAGCGCTCGCCTTAGTAGTCCGGTGAAGCTGTTAAGACCTTGCTGGGTCAATAGCGTAGACATTTCGAAAAAAAAAACCTTGTTAGAACCTTCCAGGGAGTTTTTGTGGCATCTCAGAATTTCATGCTCCGTGGTATTATTTTCCATTCACATCACTTATGCACAATAAACTAACTATATTGCGTAAAAAACTGCCAAATTTGAATAACACAAGATTATGAATAAAACATAAAATGCATTACATGACAGACTAAAATCCTGGCAAAAACTCCAAATTAGAGTTATACATACTGTTGACATAATCCTGGAACCACTTGTTAATGCCCTGTGAGTATTTCTTGACCCATTCTATCCTGAGGTGCGCGGTGTCCACCATCTTCTGCAGGGTCTGCGACATCGGCATCAGCTTGTCCTTGTGTTCCAGGGCGAACGATTTCAACTAAAAAAGAGATATCTAGCATAGAATGTTCCGGAGAGGATTATTTTAACTAATATTAAAAAAAAACATGGATATATTTTGCATATAATGTTTAGCCGTACTTCAATGAAACAATAATCTACGTGTTTTATTTCACTTTTTTCCGATTTTTTGAAGTAACCGCCTTTTCTCTTTTTTTTTTGTGTAGATTCTTGGATCGCACTTATTTTCTGGTTTCGTCTATTTTATTAATCAAAAATAATTTTAAATGTAGTGTACCTTATACAGTGAGCAACTATTATTATTATTTCACCTAACTATTATACTTGTAGACAACAAAAGAATCTTATATTTAGCGTTTTCCTTCTGTATTACTTATATACATTTATTTTATATTTCGCATACTTTAAACAGTTTATTTATTTTAATTTTATTTCAATGTGTATAATTAATATTATTACAATGCCATGTATACAGGAATTCTACTTGTAAAAAGTATGTAAAATGTATGGTCAAGTGATGCCGCAACTAAGTGGCGGACCACGTACGAGTTGTGACTATGAAAATTGCATGAGCATCGGCACCGGCTCGTAAGATATGGTGGTATCCGCCGCGAATTACGAACCCGTGCCCAACGCTGGGCGTTATAAAAGACGTCCGCGACATATTTTCACCGATCCTCCCGACGATATCACGTCAGCGAACGATCAGTACCAGCCTGTCCCTCGTAACAGAGCGTGCTCACGCCCACGCCCGCGTAACCACAGATCGCGCCGCGGTGGTCTGGGGGTTAACTTCGCTCCCGCACACCCGATTAGGCCTCCCACGGCAGCGGCTCAAGCCTAGGTTCGATCCCTCGGTAGGGAGCCCTTGAGTGCGTTGCTTGCGCGATACGGTAACACACACCCATACATCACTGCTACAACACTACACGATCACCTCCACACACGTGCACGCCTACACGCTACACATTTTGGTGGAAGGGTTATTTTTGATAAATTTTTTTCCCTTATCGAACTGAAAAACTCTCAATTTTTCCGACAAAAATATATGGAGGAGTTGTTGAGGCGGATATGCTTGGTACTCATATACGTTTCAACAACTCTAACATATATGAATAGTTAGCTAGTTTATCTAAGATAGGTCGCGATTTTGCATGCAACGGGCAACAGCCAAGCCGAGGTGTGCCGTGCACCCTTGAACTGGTTGCCAATATAAAATCGGCTGAGTGCCTTAAGCGCTCGCCTTAGTAGTCCGATGAAGCTGTTAAGACCTTGCTAGGTCAATAGCGTAGTAAGTTCGAGAAAAAAAAAAAAGTAAGATATGGTTTAGTTGTCCGGTGAAGCTGTAAAGGCCAAAAAATTAAGGCCAATAGCGTAGTCAGTTTGAGAAAAAAAAAGTAAGATATGGTCGTAGTCCGGTGAAGCTGTTAAGACCTTGCTAGGTCAATAGCGTAGTCAGTTCGAGAAAAAAAAAAGTAAGATGTGGATTTTGTAAAACTTTATTTGTAAAGACAGCATAATTGGTTATTGCTGTTTCATTATAACAAACTTACCTACCTACCTAACCATTATTATCTTATTTACGGATAACAATGGGATTTTAAATTAAAATTATGGCGTTTATATCGTTTTTTTTTTCAACTGTAGTATGAACTCACCCTGTCCAATTCCTCATTGGTCCGTATAAACCCGAAGGCTCCGTTAAGCACCGCGGGGAACATGAACGTGTCCATTCCCGTGAACTTGTCGTATATGGCGTCGAAGTTGTCGATGAGGAAGCGCTGAGCGATCCTCGTGCCGGTCCCGGGTTCGACTCCCCACACCGCCACAGCGTACTGCTTCGGTATTTCCGTTAAACTCTTCTCTAACAACCTAAACGATTCCTCTATTTATGACACACTTTAATTTTTATCTTGACACTAGCTGATCCGACTAACGTGGCTGTTGTGTAAACTTTTTATAACGTCGTACGCTATAATCTAGAAATTAGTTCATCTTTGTTAGTTTTTTTTTATCATAGGAGGCAAACGAAGAAGTGGGTCACCTGATGTTACGTGATCACCACCGTCCATAAACACTTGTAACACCAGAGGAGTCGCAGGTGCGTTGCCAACCTGTGTTGGGGGAGGGGAGGGGGTAGGGAAGAGGAAAGGGGAAGGTGAGGAGAGGTGGACATCCGGCACTCTCACTGACCGAACGAAACGCAACAATGCAAGCACTGTTAGTTCACGTCGGCTTTCTGTTAGAGGGTGGTACTACCCTGGGCGAGTCGACCCATTTATGCTGAAGTTTGTAAACACAAAACTATTTATTTGTTCTACTCCCTCCGTATAACGATAACTATGTATTAGGAAAAAAAAATACTCAGTCATTTCAAATAAGTTATAAAAAGTTTACACTGTACATAAAATTGAGTCTTCACGGGACGCCTGGCACATGTGAAACATCGAAATTGTTTTGTGTAAGTTACAACTTCTTTTCTTGGATGTTCAAAATCTTTCAATATTAAAAATACGTTTGTCTTTTGAAATTAACGCTATCTATTAATAATACTGAAAACTACAACAAGATAGATCGCGTTGTCATGTCCCACACAGTCACCACGTCGCCACGCCAACAATCAAGTTTACCCGCGCCTATAGATGTTTCACATGAGTAGAATAGTCTCAATTCCAAAATCATCAAATTGAATACTTTACTCATTTGTTTTTGGTTTGATGTCTATGAGAATAATTTAAAAATTGATACTAAATTAAACTATCTGTATATTAAATACGTGAAGCAAAAAAATTGTACCCCTTTTTAACCTATTTGCCGTGAACGGGTGAAATTTAGCATAGTTAAAGTTTATATGGCGGACAAGTGCAGAAAGCTGCTTATTTTATATAAAATTTACAAGTACATTCAATTTATTAAAATATGCACTACTCACACTACTGCTTGAATTTTACACAACATATACACACATGTAAGTAAAAAAGACATTTTGACAGCCGTCAATAATTACGAAGTTGAAAAGAGGTTGTGAAGGAGGTTGCTATGCTCGACTGTATGTATTTTTTAACTCTTACGTTCCAATTACCATTTTTCATCATACATTCAACAATGATATTATAAAATATAACTATTATTGTAATGTTTATTATTTTTTATAGTGAACTCACTTCAAATGATGATTTAATAAAAAAAATGATCCAAATAATACTTTGTATAATGAAAATAAGAATTTTGTTCATAAAAGTAATCCATGACTTAGACCTCCGCGGTTACAACCCTGCAATTCAATCTCATATAGCAACAAAAAAGAATTTATGTTCAAAAGATTATGGTAGTATCAAAAACATCTTTGTTTTGGATTCATCTTTTGATTGTACTGTGTATTAATTACTTTTCCAAAAGAGATACTGGGCACACAAATACCACCCACCCATGGTGTCGTGTAGAATTAATTGAACATTGTGTGATGGGTTGCGATAAATTTCTTTATTTTCGTAAAGTTATGTTTGCTTAAAATTTGGGAGCTTTACCACGTGATTTTTGTTTCAAATGTATAATTAATTTCAATTTTCATTTACACATAGATTTTTAAATGTTTATATAATTAAAGATCATGGCAAATAACTGAGTAGCCATGATGAAAACCTTTGATTATAGAAGTATAAAAAATAATACCCTTTGACAAATAAACCCTAATAAAGTTCAAAATTTAAAATATTAAATAACTATGGTCGAATGTCGACCAATGGACGCCCACTAGTTAATATAAGTATATGAACTAAACGTGATAAACATTTTTCAAAAAACTCATTGAATAAATGTAAGTTTATACTAAGGAACAAAGGCTCTTATCACTACGTATAATAGTTCTCGGCTATGTCTGTCTGTTTGTTCACGATTAAATCAAAGACTACTGAACGGATTTTAATGCGGTTTTCACCGGTAGATAAAGTCATTCATCAGGAAGGTTTACAAATATAATCTGTCAAAGTTTCATATTATCATCAGGGGCGGGACAACGTCCACTGGGTCCGCTATTCTATACTAATATTATATAGAGGTAAAGTTTGTGACGTTGTAGGGGGTAATCTAAGGAACTACTGGTCCTATTTGAAAAATTCTTTCAGTGTTATATAGCTCATTTATGGAGGAAGGTTATAGGCTATATATCATCACGCTAAGGCCAATAGGAGCGGAGCCTTAATGGAGAATGTTTTAAAATAGGAATTTTTTTCCTCTTGAGAGCATTCGCTGCACGTTAGTGTTAGCCTAAAGTAAGTATTACAACACGGACGAAGTAAAGATGAAATCACGTCAGTGAACGATCAGTACCAGTCTGTCTCTCCAAACATAGCGTGTTCACGCCCACGCCCGCGTAACCACAGATCACGTCACCGTGGTCTAGGGGTAAATTTCGCTCCCGCACACCAGATTAGGCCCCCCTCGGCAGCGGCTCAAGCCTAGGTCCGTTCCCTCGGCGTGGAGCCCTTTCACACAAAACCTTACATCACTGTTACAACATCACACACATCACTCATACACACGTGCACGCATACACGCTTACATATGAAAGTGGAAGAGTTTTGTTTCTCTCCCTTATCGAACTGAAATAGTTTAGAAAATTATCCGGTACGAAATATATATATAGGAGTTGTTGAGGTATGCATGATTGATACACATATATGTTTTAACAACTCATATATGCATGAATAGTTAGCTCAGATCAGCTCAGATAGGTCGTGAATTGCGCATATCAGGCAACAGCCCAAGTCGAGGTGTGCCGTGCACCCTTGAGCTAGTTGTCAAATAAAATCGGCTGAGTTCCCTAAGCGCTCGCCATAGTAGTCCGGTTAAGCTGTTAAGACCGTGCTGAGTCAACAGCGTAGTCATTTCGAGAAAAAAAAAACGGACGAAGTAGCGGGCAGGGGCTAGTATGATATAAGTGGGCAGTTACATGGTGATGATGGAGTCGTCCCTGGCGGCGGGCAGGTTGTTGATGATGAGGGTCTTCACTCCGGGGTCCGAGGAGTTCAGGAACGCGTTCCAGAGGATGTCGAACTCGCGGCGTCCGCCGTGACGCAGCGCCATGTTGTACACCAATGAACGTAAGTAGCTCGGTATCCTTGCACATACATATTTCAAAACAAAATATTAAAAGTAATTGAGCCGTCACGGGACGCCTGGCAGATGTGAAACATCGATATCATTTTGTATGAGTTATATCCATTTTGTAGGTGGTAGAGCCACGCTGAAGCTATTATTGGTTTCAGCATGAATGGGTCGGCTCAGCCGGGGTAGCATCACCCGACACACAGAAACCCGACGTGAAGTAACAGTGTTTGCATTGTTGCGTTTCGTTTGGTCAATAACAGCGGCGGAGACCCATCTCCCCTCCCCTCTCCTCTAACCCCTCTACCTTTCTCTCCACTCCCCCAAACACAGGCTGACAACGCACGTGCGACTCCTCTGAGGTTGCTATTGTGTATGGACGGTGGTGATCGCTTAACAACCGATGACCCGCCTGTTCGTTTGCCTCCTATATGATATAAAAAAAAGAACAGACTATGACAGCTATGGCATAGTGACAAATTAAATCATTACAAATTTATTGCATAAAATAACCACTGTTTATTTATTTTATCATATAAATATTCATTTTTATTAAGTACAACAATTCAATTAGGCGCTGGCGCGGTGCGTTTGGCGGCATTTATCAAAGGGTGCTAGGTCGTCAGCGTATGCCGCGTAGCAATAGTACAACAAATGGCTGACAAAACAGTTTGAATCTTATGTTTATACAAATAGAGTTGCAAATATTTTTGAGTATTTTGTTAATTGTGCAAAGTTCGTTTTTTTTTTTTTGACTACGCTATTGACCCATCAAGGTCTTAACAACTTCACTGGACTACTAAGGCGAGCGCTTAAGGCACTCAGCCGATTTTATTATGGCAACCAGCTCAAGGGTGCACGGCACACCTCGGTGCAAAGTTCGTGTTTTGCGTGGCCACGCCAACAATCAGGTTTGCCCTACGCCTATAGATGTTTCACGTTTAAAAAAAAACAATTTAGGCCCTGAGAAGGCGCTTATGAACGTCAAAACTACCAACAGTTTCGGAAACCGACAACAAACTGACTCTGGTTTATATTTTCACGATACATATTTTTACAAACATAGACAGTTACATTCATTTATTGGTGGGGATAATGTGTACATTGTTATGACTTAGAGGACTCACGGATTATTGTTGACATCCGGATGTTTGACCCAATTCTCGAATTGTTCCTTGGCCCAGTCCAGGCACCTCGGAGACTCCACGTAGCACTCCCACATCACCAGGTTCTCTATCAGGAACGCCTCGTTGTCATCCTTCGGCTCGTTCAAACCATAGTTCAAACGTTCCAGTTGCTTTTCCAATATTATCTTCATGTAATCCTGTCGACAACATAATCACTACAGTATAAAATAATGTTATCTGCTACGTGTCTGTCTGTTCGCGATAATCTCAAAAACTACTGAACGGATTTTCATGCGGGTGTCAGCAGTAAATAGTTTCTTTTTATATCATATAAAATGTAAACGAAAAGGCGGGTCACCTGCTGTTAAGCGACCACCACAGTCCATAGACACTAGCAACACCAGGGGAGTTGCAAGTGCGTTGCCAACCTTGGGGGAATAGGAGAAAAGGGATGGGGAGAGAAGAGGGGAGAGGAGGGGAGAGCGGTCTCCAGCGTTCTCACTAACCGAACGAAACGCAACAATACAAGTACTGTTACTTAACGTCGGTTTTTTGTGAGAGGGTGGTAGTACCCCAGGCGAGCCGACTCACTCATACTGAAACCAGTAATAGTTTCAGCGTGGCTATACCACTTCCAAAAAGTGATTAGTGACGAAGGTTTAGGTATATAATTTGTCAAGGCTTTTTTTTATTATCAGAGCGGGACGGTGTCCGCCGGGCCCAGTAGTTTATTATATTTCAACTAGCTGATCCATCCACGCGTTGCTGTGGCATAGTTATTAAACGTTGAATTAAAATTATAATAAAGTATTTGGTATTGTGGGGTTATTATGCCTAAAAACTTGATACAACTTGATACTTGTGTCGAGTAACATCTTAAGACTTGAGACACCCAAGCCAACCTCACCTGCACGTGGTGCACCCTGCTGAATAACGAACGAGGCAATGGCGATAGCGGGGTGGTAGGGTTTTACAGCCCGACTGGGTCGCAACCACCATGTACATGGCGAAAAAGCCCGTCATAGTGACTCGCTTCTGCGCGTCGCGTTTCGGGTTCAGCCTGTGCATATCCAGTACCGGGTGACTTTCGTCATTATGTTCGGCATGACAGCGGCGACCGGCGATGGATGAGCTGTCTCTCGGTGGTCGCCACTGTTTTTGGATTGTACTATGCTTACCAGGCATAGTGCAGTCACTTTGTCGTGCTTCAATAAAAAAAAATACAAAAAAGCAAGTATACGTAGTAAATAGATTAACAGAACACGAGCACTATAAACTATATGGAGTTGCAAAACAAACTCGAAATTAAAACGTGGCGCTATCTATAATTATCGGTCTTACGATTTTCTATCAAAAAACTGATTTAGAACGCCATCTGTTCGAGACTGATGAAACTTATTACATATTATGAAATTACAACAATAACCAACATTGATAATCATTTAACTTGTAATTATAAGATATTGAGACCATTAATCGAAGAATCGCAATATACCATTTGCGTCCACCACATCGTCATGTGCAGTATCACGTACCTGAAAGTAGAGGTATCCGGAGGTCTCGCGAAGGTTGTGCTTGAGGAAGGCCATGTTGTTGAGGAGCAGGTCCCACACCGTCTTGGAGTCCTCGCCGCGGATCACGCAGGACGTGAGTCCCAGAGCGAGCCCGTACTCCAGCTGTCCAGCTTTAGCAAGGTTGAAGGCATCATCGATGAGCTGGGCCTTCGTCACAGCCGACTCCACTGTTCCGGATTTCAGACCCTCGGCCAGCAGCTCCCAGTTCCGCTTGTCGTAGTTCACTCGGTAATAGCCTGATAGTCACATTGTTATCATTCAAAGTCGTGGTGGTTCAATGTCCCCAGGTTCGAACCCAACGAATTATCCAAAATTAGCGTACATTTACTAATAAAATTTTTAACAGTATCGGCTGAGGGCGAAGCTAAACATCGGGACGAAATCTGAACCTGAAAAACGTTTTTGTGGTACTACTGCATGTGGTAAAACATAGAACTGTGGATTTCTCAGAGTTTGAAATCGATAATACGTCGTGAGCTGGCATGGTTATTATGCCCATCATCAGTCTGTACGAGACCTACTGTAGGACCATAGGCCTTTTCCCAAAGGAAAGTATGGGTGTCATCACGTCACGGCAGTCTACAACGTTTTGGCAATATCAAAATCCGGTAAATCCATAGCTGTATGTATTCCCACATACAGTAGTACTATAAGAACACGCTTGTCGTAATTAACACGGTAGTAGCCTGAGAATAACATTTAATATCATTAACTCATCGTCCTCAGCCTGTAAGACACCTCTTTCTTCTCGAAAGGAGATATGGTTGGTGGTTGTAGACTAAGATACTGCAAGAAACTAGAGTTTTTGATGAAGGAAAACATTGCGATGAAATCATAGCCTTGTGGTAGGGTCTTTTCTCACGCCAGCTTGGCAATATACTTATCGCCACTTCTAATTGCCTAGCAAAAATAAGTATAATTGTGCAGCTGCTTGTTAAAGTTGGTCCTTCTTTAGAGTCACAATATTATCATCTTAAATCACATAATTTACCTATGTATAATTGTAGTTCAAACGGCAAACCTCATAAAAAATATCCACAACCATCATCAGCCTATATGAGATCCCACTGCAGGACAATCAAAACCTTTTCCAAAAGAACGTATGAGCATAATCAACATGCAAGCCCATGACATATTAACGATTTCAAACTCTGAGAAGTCCACAGTTCTGTTTCCCCACATACTAGTAAGTACTACGAAAATATTTCTTGGGTTCAGGTTCCCTCACAATGTTTTACTTCACCGTCAGCCAATAGTTGATCAATTTAAAATAGTGTATGTACTCGAATTCTTAAAAATTCGTTGTTACATGCCGGAGATCAATCCTGCGGACATTGGATTGATATTGCACCAGTCAACCCACCAGATCACCACAACTAACTTGCCTTACTATCATGCAATACAATCTATACATATAATAAAAATGAAGTGTCTGTATGTAATATCGAAATAACATTTTTTTACTGACTGGATGTGTATGTCCACACGGTAATGATAACAAAAATGCAATTTTAAAAATTATTGTCCGTCAGTATGTCTGTTTGTTCCTGGTAATCACCGAAGCGGCTGGACCGATTTTGACGGAAATTTAATTGGCAGATAGTTGAAATTATGGCGGATGATTTAGGCTACTCTAAATTAGACTAGCTGTTAACCGCGGTATCGTCCGCAATGCTGTCTCCAAAACGGTTGGACCGATTTTCACGGAACTTTCACCGGCAGATATATATATCATATAGGAGGCAAACGAACATGCGGGTCACTTGTTGCTAAGCGATCATCAATAAACATTAGCAACCCCAGAGGAGTCACAAGTGCGTTGCCAGCCTGTGTTTGGGGGTATGGAGAGAAAGGAAAGGGGAAGGGAGAGGAGAGTGGAGGGGAGATGGGTCTCCGGATAGTGGACAGTATAAAAAGTAATTTAGTCTAATTTAGACTAGCGAGATTGCAACCAGATATCTATTACAGATTAAAAGATACATCAATACTTGCAAAATAAGATGGATAGCTTTGTTTTAGCAAAGGTGAGAAGGGATCCCAAAAATAGATTAAAGGAAAATAAAGTTTTATAAATTTTGTAAAAGCGGTGGGATGAGAAGATCACATGCTCTATCTGAATAGGGAACATTTACCCAGCAGCGAGATATATAATATTGATATTACAAATACGTACCAACAGCACCTATGTTCATGTACAAAGGTTCAGAAGAGTTTATGGAAGTTTGGAAGACGGACACTCTATCCTTGAGCCAGGTCTTTGGCTTTGTGGTCCACTGGTCACGAGGGGCGTATAGACTCGTATAACTGATGGGGATGTGCCATAGTTGGTCTACCATCTTCTGATAAGGGTCCTTGGCCGCAGTAAATAATCTCTAGAAAACAACATTTTTTTTTTATTTCATATTTGGCAAATAATCTTGCATATTATTACTGCCATTATCGAGTCAGTAATAATATTACAAATGCCTTGAAGTAATTTCAATATTTTAAAAAGATGGTGGCCGTCTTGTTAGAACTTTCCAGGGAGTCTTTGTGGTTTCGCACAATCTATGTTCTGTCGTATTATTTTTCAAGCATTTCATTTGTGCACATTAACCAGACTATATTACGTAAAATACTAACAATATTACAAAATATATAGTCAAATAATACGAGGTTCTGAATAAAATAAAAAATCCCCTATATGATACATTAAGATCCCGCAAAAACTCTTTTTGATATGCATTCTATTTATGCTTTAATTTTGTTAAAGCTAGCAGAAATGCAACTAGCATACATGGGAATTGTCTATTTTTATATTGCTACAGCTAGTAGGAATGGAATTGTCTATGTTTTTATTTTGCTACACCATGTATGCCAATGTATGCCAATATCAAAATCAGGTCCTATAAATAAAAAAAAAAAAAATTGGCTATCATTAGCAGACTACTAGTCGCTACACTACTAGTGTGGTCTTCGGTCAATAAGATACAGAAAATAAATTGTAGACAAAAGAGTAGCTAAGTCTAAATTATTCTTTTTTTCATAAAGTATATCGAGTTATGCCTGCTATGTAGAACTAACCTGTTCCAGTTCAACGAGTCCTGTCTGATAGTTCCTATTGACGTTGACGACAGGATATCCTGCCTGTCGTGTCCAGCTGTTCATGAATTGCACGAGTCCAGCAAGTGACGGATCGGTTTGTACGGCCTTGGACATTGCTGCCCATAGATCATTCTCTTCAGCATTGGAGTATTTCCTGAGAGTAATTTTTATATTTAAATTCATATCTGTACTTTCCAACCTTAATGCCCTAGTCGCAATAGGTGTTTAAACATGTGCTATTCAAAATTGCATGCTTTAGACACCTCTTTAAAAAATGACAATCGAACGGTGATAGTAGAGCATTTGATAGAATAAAAACCAGTCATAGTGACTGACTTCAGATTTCAACAGTCATTGCGCAAAAACGATCATTCACTATTGCTAGTAACAAAGCTTTATTATTCTAGTTCATTATGTACTATTTTACTTTGATATTCACATTGTTACTTTGCTATTTACATTGTTACTTTATTGTTATATTTGTTTTACCTTAAATTTACTCTTCTACCTTATTATTTACATTGCTACTATTTTATTGTTTTGTCTTTTATTGACTTAAATTGACTAGTTTTCCTTTGCGATTTCATTTTAAATTTATTATTTTACTCTATTATTTACATTGTTACTTTATTATTTACAGTTTTACTTTGCTATTTTACCAATAATACATATAAGTTCGGTTACTAATGTACTGACCAGTCATTTAAATAAATGAGTAAGCCTTTGTGGAACAACTCCTCGGAGATCGTATGGTTCAGCATTCGTATGAGATTAGCTCCTTTAGTATAAGATATCTCGTCGAACTTCTGCGATATCTCAGAGGCATCACGAACGGTTCGACTGACGGGAGACGTGTTCTTCAATGAGTCCAACCGGAGCAGATCCATTTTGTCTTTTGTGAACGATTCTAACATCTGCCATTCCGGTTCGATCTGTGTATGATTTGTATTTGCTATTTACATATGGTAGGCTTTAAAAAATTAATAAAAAATAAGGTCAATTCTGCCAGCTTAGCTAAGTTTTTCGAGTGCAGAATAATCTTTTTAACTTGACAAATTATTTTAAGTGTTATAAACACATCACCGCTAAATAATGAGTTTTTTAAAACAGCTTCAAGTTCAGAATACGGTGTTCGGGTTTACCAAAATGGTTCTGATTTAACCCAGAAATTTTCACGTATAACGAACCTGAAGAGCATCATAGTTCTTCAAACAGAGATAACTGATTACTACCTTGCTACTCCTAAGATATGGGGAACGAAGCATTTAAATTTTATTTTTCTATTATAAAGATCAATTAAGTTTGCGATTCCAACTAAGACCCTTAGTTATGGAGCAAGCCTGAATGACTCACGTGGTCGACTCCGACGTACTCGATGTATGTGGCGAACCCTTCGTTGAGCCAGAGGTCGGTCCACCAACGCATGGTGACGAGGTTCCCGAACCACTGGTGCGCGAGCTCGTGCGCTATGTCGATAGCGACGCCTTGCTTCTCACGAGGCACGTTCTCTGTCGCCTCCCACAGAAGGGTCGTTTCCCTGATTATTACCATGATTGTCTTTTTATATCATAGGATGCAAACGAACAGGCAGGTCATCTGATTTTAAGAAATCACCGCTATCCATAGACACTAGCATCACCAGGGGAGTAGCAAGTACATTGCCAGTCTGTGTTAAAGGGGAAAGGGGTTAGTGAGAGGAGAGGGGAAGTGGGCCTCCAGCACTCTCACTGACTGAATGCAACGTAAATAGGCAAGCTCTGTTACTTTACGTGGGTGTTTTTGTGGGTTCAGTGGTACTACCCCGGGCAACCTGACCCATTCACACTGAAACCAGTAATAGCTTCTGCATAGCTTTACCACCTGCAATGCTTCTTTTTATCCATGTATGTCCTCAAATAACTAAACAAGTAATCTTAAAAGAATTTAAAATATTATATGAATGATTAAGATTGGATTTAGCTCATTGTGAAATATACCGAATCATATATTTTTGATCGAATCCTGAAACTCTGTTTATTTTGGTTGTCCGGTCTTGGCACACGCGTAAAATTTCAAAAAGTTACAGATTCTGCAGAACCGGGTTCTGCGTAAAATCACCGGTGCTCCATGGTACGTTCGGAATGTGGATCTCCACAGGGACCTGGAGATGCCATCCATCCATCTGGGGGTATATAAAATCACTCACAAGTAGTTATTTCGAGAGAGCCGCGAATCATCCCAGTCCGTTAGTGGTATATGCTGCAAACTATGAACCCGTACCTAACGCTGCGCGTTATAAAAGACGTCCGCGACAAATTTTTACCGACCCTCCTGATTTAATCACGTCAGCGAACAATCAGTACCAGCCTGTCCCTCGAAACAGAGCATGCTCACGCCCACGCCAGCGTAAACACAGATCATGCCGCCGTGGTCAGCGGGTTAATTTCGCTCCCGCACACCCGATTAGGCTTCCCACGACAGCGGCTCAAGCCTAGGTTTGATCCCTCGGTAGGGAGACCTTGAGTGCGTTGCTTGCGCGATACGGTGACACACAAATATACATCACCGCTATAACACTACACGATCACCCTCACACACGTGCACGCCCACACGCTTACACATTATAGTGGAATGATTTACTTTTTTCCCTTATCGAACTGAAAAACTCTCAATTTTCCGATAATAAATATATGGAGGAGAGGTTGAGGCGTATTTGCTTGGTACACATATACGTTTCAACAACTCATACATATGTGAATAGTTAGCTAGGTTAGCTAAGATAGGTCGCGATTTTACATGCAACAGGCAACAGCCAAGCCGAGGTGTGCCGTGCACCCTTGAGTTGGTTGCCAAAATAAAATCGGCTGAGTGCCTTAAGCGCTCACCTCAGTAGTCCGGTGAAGCTGTTAAGACCTTGCTAGGCCAATAGCGTAGTCAGTTCGAGAAAAAAAAATTGTCTATTTTGATTGTCATATTCTATAAAAGTAAGAAATGTCCTTATAATCATTTGACGGTGGAGGTGGAGTCAAGATTTTTTACTTTGTCTTATACTTGTACGTCGTTAAATACCTTCAATTCTATATAATAAGCATTCTCATGACCTGCACACTTTCTTTTCCCCACATTTAGCTATTTAAGAATATACAAGTATATGGTAAAATAAAAATATATCTCCCGACTCACCGTCAAATGATTATATGTAACTGATATTTTTTACTCTTACAGAATATGTAAGAACAAAGTTCAAATTTTGCCGTCCATAAAGTGTTTAGTTTTTTTTATAATCTTTATATTTTACATGTACAAATTTGGATTTGAAGAAAATGCTTGGATTCTTGTAGATTTTTCAAAATTCTTGATATCCTTTATTGCACTCTGGGGCGAGTTTGAATTTTAAATACATCTGATAAAAAGGTGCTTTTTTCCTCGAACTGACTACGCTATTGGCCTTACTAGGCCTTCATAGCTTCACTGGACTACTCAGGCGAGCACTTAAGGCACTCAGCCGATTTTGTTTAAGTAACATGCTCAAGGGTGCACGTCACACCTCGGCTTGGGCTGTTACCCGAAATAACCTGATCTGACCTAGCTAGCTATGCTAAGCTATACATGTATTCATTTTTGAATCATACAATTAAAATTGCATGATTCAAAAATACAACATGTAAATCGGAAAGAAATAAACTAAACTACTCGATTCAGTTCGAATAAGGGAAAAAAAGTAAACCCTTCCACCAGTTTGTGTAAAGGTGCATGTCTGAATATCTGTGTGAGTGTATAATCGGTGTGGTGTGTACTGTATCGCGATAGCAACATCTTTGTGATCACCCGGGTAATCTCGAGCAAAGATGCTGCCGAGATGACGCGACGTATGTGCGGGAGTAAAACGTGAGGGCCCTGTCTCGTGACGCACGAGGGAGGAATCCGCGACGTGGCCGGCCACGTGAATTGAAAAGATCGAATTTACAGATTAAGCGAAAGGGGCCGGCGCCGGTATCTAAAAATAGAAATAACGACATTGTTTATCGATTTTAGGGGATAGATATAAACACGCGAGTTTACTCTATCTTATATTGAGAAAAAATATTATTATTTCGAGACGGCGGCGCGCGCGAGCCTTTGAATGGTAACCGCGATGGCGGGAAACTTCGCGATCGCACGAATAGGGCCCTGTTTTGGATCGTTTGCTACTTCATCGTACGCGGAGATCTCCGAGATCTCGTGAAAGATTAAGAGCTGGGCTGACCAGTCCATACCAGATAATTTGAAGGAGAGGGCGGGGTCGGCCTATAAAGGCTTAGCCGCCTGAGGACGAGGAGCAGGCTGGGGCGCGATCTTGGGGGCCCACGGGGCCTTAGGGGCCCGTGCGGGGCGGAGGGGCGCGCTAGGCGCGGGTGCAAGCGCTACCGGTGCACGAGATGTGCTCGGCAAGTTAGGGAAGGCCTCTGTAGAGTTGAGAGGCGGAGTTCGGGGACGGGTTGACGCCGCAGGCGCCTTAGACGGCAAGACATGCCTAGCGTAGCGGGGCTGTTTTGTACGCGGGGCGCGGGGACACCTGCGATAATTTGCGTTATGGCTCGCGCCGCGGCACAAGACACAACTCGGAGGATCGGGCGATTCTTTTGTGCGAGGGCACTCCTTAGTGGAGTGGTCGCCGAGACACTTAACGCACCTGGGTTTCAGGTAATAATTAAGTGCGGAGTGGCTGTACACCTGGCAGTTGTGACACTGCGAGGGTACGGACGTTTTGCGCGGCGGCTCTACGGTGACGCCGGAGAGGCCGCAGAGGGTCGAGAGATTAAATATTTTCTTACCCTCCACGGTGCGGTCGACAATGACCAACACCATATCGTAGGGCATTCTAGTGCGCGGGGAGCGCATACGGTGCACCTCTTTGACAGGGAACTTCTGTTCCCTGAGGTCTTCGTATATGTCATCGACTGGGATTTCCGAAGGGACTCTGCGGATGACAATACGCAGAATACGCTCTTCTTCGAGCGCATGGGTGAAAAAAGCAAACTTATTATCGCGCAGGAAACACGTAAGTTTGCGGTGAATAGTAGGGGTAGCTACCTTTACCTGAATACCTACGAGGATACTCATGGCAGAGGAGAAAGGAATGTCTGCTGCTTGCAGCAGACTAGAGATTTCGACCCAGGACGCTCTATCCTGGATCGTGACAGGAGGTGGAGGGCGAGGCTTCTTACCCGTGACTGCGGGAGTCGCAGCTTTAGGCGAGACTGTTCTAGGGGGTGCGGAAGTCGCCGTTGGCACTTTCGCACCGTCGACGTTTGCGAGTTTAGAAGGCTTAGCGTTATTATTCTCGGACGAGGAGGGATTTTGGCGTTTATTGCGCGGTCTTCGACGCCGCGTAACTTCGGTGAAGCCGTCGACAGCAGGGGGATCATGCTCCATGTCGGAGTCAGAGCCGGACGTATCGTCACTTGAGGAGTGACGATTCGTCAGCTCGAAGTCGTTTGATTCCTCCATCCTACCTAGGACCGAGGGAGCGGGCATCCCGAAAGAGTGCTCGGCGCGATACTTCTTCGTAAACGCGTCGTAGTTCTCTATTAGGGAGGGACAGTTGCTTTCGAAGAAGCCACGAAACCTAGCGAGTTCCGCTTCTAAAAGCCGAATCTCACTAAAAGAGGCCATACCCGGCCTGAGGAGGGGAGTGGGGCAGGGAAAACATTAAAAACCTCCGTGCCACAGGGCCGGGGGGCGTGTCTTTTGAATTTAACAGACTCCGGAGTACGAACTAAAAGTAGCACAAAACTAAAAAGAAAGGTTTACACTTCGCACAGCTGCGTTTCACGGAACTAATCGAATTTCAAAAGAGCAATAGAGCAAGGCAGACACACAGGTGCGTTTCTTGGAAGTAATCGCAGTTCCAAAATACTAAAGACTCACTCGACAGTACTGCGTTGTCGAAATAACCATCTGGCGCGAGCAAACAAATGCGTGCGTCCAGCGCGGCTGACGGATCGCAACTCCTCATAACAAGGTGCTTAATGACACATATTATCAATAATACATATCACGATTTGATAAAAATGTTTTCCAACAAAAACTGAAACTAATTATCAGGTTATTATTCAATTCTGTAAGTAAAGTTTTAAATAGATGCCTTCGAAAGGTAATTCTTACCTAAACGTGATCAATCCCCAATTTTCCATAGCACCGCTAGAGAACTCAGGCACTGCGATCATATCCAATTTGTCTAAAGCATACGGGACACCAAATACGTCTTCGTAGTAGGAAATCAGTTTTGGCGTTATAGCCAAAGCGTATTTTGTTTTATTAAGTAATTCCGGCCTGCACCATATCCTGATAGGTTTCGTGATATTGTCTTTGCTCAAATAGGTTGTCTCTAGTGATTGGAAATCGGTGATAATGTAAGCAACAAGGTATGTAGACATTTCTACGGAGCGTTCAAAGTGGGTCCATTGCCAACCCGGTTCTACATCTCTGCAATGAGAATGTTTAATTAAAAACCAACCTAACGTTATCTGATGAAAATATAAACGAATCTGCTGGCAAAAGGTAGTAAATATTATGTCTGATACAATTTGTTATTGTTAACTCCTCAGAAATCATCCCAATTTCATTCAATTGTTCAAAAATCATTTCTTAGTCATCTGCTTCACATTTTCATAATTAACTAGTTGACACGGACGGTCGGGGCTGTGACTCAGTTATTGAAATAAATAACAATATTAAAACGTGACGTTATTTATGAGATATCTATAACAGTCTCTCTTACACTTTTCTGTCACCAAACTAATTTAAAACGCCATCTGTTCGAGTGTGATGAAACTTAATAACAATATTCAACAATGAAAAACATTTATACTTTTTTACTTTTCAATCATTTATAATTACAAAATATTGTGGCCATTAATGAAAGCACAGTCAAACTACAGATAAATGCCAACCTTTCTGAAGATTGATTGAGTAATTTTGGAGTTCATCGTGGACAAACATTATGAGACTGGAATTTTATATACATACGGCCAGGAACAGTCTCGAATGATATTAAGTGACCATAAGGCTGAAGATGGCGATATGCTAAGCCTAAAGGGAACTGGCTCTCGAAGGTAGCTACCGGAATATATATTTATCTAGCCTGACGACAGATATTTTAATGGAAGGTAGTTACCAAAAGAGATCTATCAATATACTATTATTTCCTTCACCCAAGGCTCAGACTCATTGTAAGAATTCGAACCTACATCTATCGACAATAAGTTTCGACGTGGCACCATTTAGACAAAAGTTATTAAGGAACTTCTGTGTAAAATTTCAGTTCTGTGCATTATCTAATAATCGGTCTTAAGAATTTTATTGAGGAGATACCATTATCAAGTAAAAACAAAAAAACTTATGAATTAACAGTCATGTAAACTATACATTTTAAATTGAGATTTAAGGATATACCTCCATGCTAACCATAATTGGATAAATGTAACTATTAATATTACGATAAGTATCACATCATTTCCCTGATGTGGAATTCCTAATTAGAAATAATCGTCCTATATATGGCCTATTAAATCCAGTTTCAAGCAATACGCCACATATGGCGTCACGCTGATAACTTTTATAAGGGCAAGGTTATTTGTGTTTTAGATTTATATTACGCATTAGTCAATTAGATAGAACAAGGTTGTGTTTTATATATAAATTAGTTTGACATCAATTCCAGTTACATACTTTGTTTCCTCAATTATTTACATAAGACATCCAATACAAATAAAACAGTCAGAATATAATAAATGTTTGCGGAAGGAAAAACCTGTGATGCAACCCTATCATAGATTCATGCTTTTCTAAACTCGCCTAGCTAATTACCGTTTGTCATGCTGGCTGCAACAGTTGATAGTTTGTTTTTCTCGAACCAACTATATACTATTGGCATGATGGCCCTTCAGGGCTTTACCAGACTGAAACACTAGAGAGCCAGCTCCTTGGTAGGTTAGCTAGTTTACCATTTTGGACCACAGCGACATTTAATATCAAAAGAGATTGTAGTTAAGGGTTAAGATATACAAAGTAAAAAAAATGACATGATTGGATTCAGCCAATTCCATCAGCTTTTCCGATCTGACTATGCTATTGACCTAGCAATTAACAGCTTCACGGACTACACCCCAACAATTAGATGAGAATGCAAAGTGATAATATTGTTTAAGTAAGCTGATAATAAGGCTATAAATGAAACTGGATCTAAAATACGGATAACAAAGCACAATTACAATTTGAAAATGGCATATTTTCAAATTATGTGGACTAAAAAATTTAAAGTCTAAAAATATTTACTTACATAGGTTCCTGAGCAGCAATCTTCATATTAGATAGTGCAGTTATGTTCTGTCTGTGAGCGATACTTATCTCAAATTTAGCTTTGAATGCTGGCTCATCAAAACATGGGAAAGCTGCTCGAGCTGATGTCGGCTCAAACTGTGTTACAGCTAGTTGCCTAAAATATAAGAAAAACACAAATGATAACAACAAGTTGTTCTTTAACTAGTTGTCCTGGTATATTAGGATAGTTAAAGCATTATTGTGTTGATCAAATAACTTTTGATGTCAAATTGGTAAAAATGACACCATTGGTAATTATTATTAATTATCCTGGATCCCTAAATGATGTTTACATAAATTAAATAAATACTGAATTCAGAAAAGTATAGTCTCTTTTGAATATTAAATACTTGCTTACATTCAAATTTTTTTCTGCACCATTTTGAATAAATAATATCTCTATCAGAAATACCCAAAGTGTTAAGAATATATCTAATATATATATTGACTCCAAAAAGTCTGATTGACTAACATATAAGGAGTTTTTTTTTCAAAATAACTACGCTATTGACCTTGCAAGGCCTTTACATCTTCATCAGACTACAACATATAAGTACTGTAAAAGGCATATTAGTCTATTAGTCTACACAAATACAATTGCACTCAAATTACCAAATGTCTCATACAAGTACACAGTAAAGAGTAAGTAATGAAAATATTAAATTACCTAACTTCATTCTTATTGTTTGTATAAGTACTCTTATAAAAGCCGGTAAGAGAATTTGAAATTACTCCCTCAAATGACAGCTGCAGTATGTAGTCCACACCTGGTGTTAGAGCTGAGGCTAAAGCTAGAACCAATCTGTCACCACCTCCATCTGATATCTCTAAAATTTTTATGCTTCGGACACTGCTATGAGTTATTTGTTTGTCAACTGGTGCTACATGTTCTGTAGAGGAGACATCTGTGGGACTAGGGGTGGTTACATTGACAATTTCAGGAGCTCCTTCTAAAGTAATATTTACTGGTAATTCAGTAACATTGACAGGTAATTCAGTAAATGTTACTGGTAATTCAGTAACATTCACTGGTGATTCAGTAATATTTACTGGTAATTCAGTAATGTTTACTGATAATTCAGGAATGTTTACTGGTAATTCAGTTGTGGTGTTACTCTGTAGCACTGTGGTGTCATTTGGTGCTTGACGTTTTGTTCTAGTATGTAATGTTTCAACCTTCTCATATGTCAGTTCTGTGAGCACAGCATTTTTACTTATGGTTAAGTTTTTCGAGTGCAATATAATCTCTTTTACTCGACGATTTGCTTTTAATGTTATAAACACATCACCACTAAATAATGAGTTTTCCAAGTCAGCTTTAATTTTAAGCCGATAGAAACTAGGTGTAATGTAAGTGGGCAGTCTAAGGTCGGGAGATGGTGTTCCAGTTTGTCCAAACGGTTCTGTTTCATCCCAGAAATTTTGACTTTTCTCTGCCAACTGGAAGGGAAATCTAATGTAAATTTATTTATAAGTATGGTATAGCTATGATCATACAGTTTCAAAAGGGTTATGATAACAATTAATAGTTTTTGTTCAATCAAAATCCACCAATGTAAATATTTAAAAATGTGTGGGTAGTTATAAAAAATAATAACTTAATTATGGTGGATTAACTAAAAAGTATTATTAAAAATCAAAGTACTATATTCAATTTAGACCCTAGGTAGTCCTAAACATAAGAACACTCTCACTGGTTCAGAAGACATCTGAGTCATGGAGAAGAGAGCAAGTAATATTATATAGCTCATTTATTTTTGTATGAAAAAATGGACAGTAATATCAATGGTTTCAGATACAGAACTTATATAATCTCCAAGTGATTGCTATGAATGCTATAATATCTGTGAATGTAGAATAGGTCAAAAAACATAAATAGTTTACATATTTAGCAATTGTAAAAGCATCACATATTATATTGTTTATTTGTAAATGTAATTATATATACATCAACTTCATTGATACAAATGTTTACCATAACAAAATGAATAAACTAAATATAAGAAATAAACAAGTTTATTTACATTATCTAGCTTTTAACACCTGTAAAATAAATTTACAGTACAAAAAGGTATAGGGATCTAAGGAGTCACCTCACTGTGGCCTCTGTGCACTGCTGTTACACAAATGATTTTTCTTAGTTTAGATATATCTTGTGTGTGTTAAACTATAATAATCTTATAAAGCAGGAGATTGTTTGTTTGGTTGAATGTGCTAATCTCAGGAACTACTGGTCAGATTTGAAAAACTCTTTCAGTGTTAGAGAGCTCCTTTCCATAGGGAAAGCTATAGACTATCATCATGCTAATATCAATAGGAGCGGAACACTAATGAAAAAGTTTTCAAAATCGTATTATTTCTTTTTGAGAGCTTTCGCTGAGTGTTAGTTTTAGCCCGAAGTAACTATATAACTATGCTCTATAACTTGGATGAAGTCACGAGAACAGCTAGTTATTATTATAAAGTACTCATAACATAAGGTTGGGTTCCCAGTGTGAGATTTGTTATATTTTTTTTTTCAGAAAATAAAAAAAATCTAAGCTAAATTGGACTTGACTACCTAATATAATAGCCAAACAAATCACGGATCAATTATTACACTAACAACCAAAGATCTCTTATATTATTAGGAACAGTTTCAGTAAAAATTATAATTTAAAAAAAGTAAAAATACCAAATCCATACTTATTATTCAATGATAAGTCAAAAATAGATGGGATTATAACAAGATAAAATAAATGTATATTTTCGTTTTTAAAATTAACGAATTTACGACATGAACAGGTAGAAGGTAGATTTAATTTTAAGGTGTGTAAAAAATATCAAAATTTAATTTCTTTATGTTATAAGTTTGTATCAGGTATTTTTTGTGTTACTTACAGTTACATTTCCTTCGACATACATATTGCACAAAATTAAAAACAAAAACAATGTAAACATTTTTATACTTTGTAAAACTATTTTTTATCACAGATTAATAAATGCAACGAGTGTTATAAGATAGATTATTATATCCACATTTTGAAAACGTAAAAATATGTACAGTTAAAACTTGTTCGATAAATAATTCTCTAAAATAATTGTACTATCAATACATTCATTCACGCACGACAAACTACTACTTGCAAATCGATTGACATTGACTGTTGACATGTTGAGCTTGTTTTGACGTTTGTTTTTTTTATAAAGTAACGAATACACTTACAAAGTGTAAAACGGTTGAAAATAACGGTTAAATTAAAATAGAGATTACACAATCAATTTTAATAATTTATTGTGTGTTATAAATGAATATACTCTGATGAACTTGAATTGGATATTAATCTGTTATTCAGATAAAAATTGGCCTTGTAATGATTGATTAACGATTAATGAATGACAAATGAACGATTGTTTTATTGTTATTCATCTCTTACAAACTATTCATATAAAATAAATATGCACAGTTCTGAATTGAAGTGTATTCTGAAATAATTATTAAGCACTAGTAAATACATTTATCATGGAGTTTTCGATGGGATCATAGTCTGTAATGTAGTTGCATTTTTCTTTTATTAATAGTCTTGTATTATTTTTTATATATTTTGTGATATTGGTGGCAATTTATAATACAGATTACAGAGATACAAAGACTAGTACGAATATCGTTTAGTTATTGTGCATAAGTAAATTGCATGGAAAACAATACCACGGATCAAGAATTCTGATTTGCTACAAAAACTCCCTGGAAAGTTCTAACAAGGGAGGACTACCATCTTATTAACACATTGAAATTATCGTAAGAGACTTGTAATGTTATTATACCGTATATATGTATGTAATATTATCACAATATTACTTATTCGACAATGGTTCGTCAGTGATAGTTTGGTAGATTGGTTGCCAAAAATAAAATAAATAAACAACATTTTTACTGTTTACATGAGTTATTGAAGGATTTAAGAAAAAAATGCATACATGAAGTATGTAAGTCTCAGAATTACCTTATAATAAGTAGTGAAGTGTACAATAACACCAACGATGACTGTAATAACGACAGCAAATACAATAAAACCAACGCATATGCAATGAGAGATGAATACACCTCCCCGTCTTCCATATTGTATTTCTTCAGTACCATGAGTCTCGTAGGGCAAGAATTGTTGGCGGCTGGTTGAAAGCGTCATTTCGTTTATTCATTCTGAAATTTAATCAATTTTTGAATCATTCTTCCTTATGTTGTAATCTAGCATTTGATTTCAATTATGAAGTATGTAACGCTGTGCCTAGAATTGTTAAGCGTAAAAATGGGAAACTAGCTCAAAAGCCATTATCGTGACTGTTTGATGTTTACTGTTTGACGACATATTTTCTAGCCGTGAAAAGTAATTTCTACTCGGATACAAAAAAATTGTTTAATCATGCTATTATTAATGTTTCGAAAAACCGAATTCTTTAGATTTGGTCGTCCAAACGCAACATTAAAGAAGTAGTCATAGATAAATTTACAGAATTATCGTCTATGGAGGTCGATTATGTTGTACGTACGAAATATGGAGTATTTTAACGTCTTAATTTTAAGCTTATCAGCTTAACTCACTAGTAACATAATCTTACACGGAAGTTCAAACTGTGCAGAGTTGTTACGTCGTTATATGACTAACAACCGCCGCAATACTTTGTTTTCGTGTAAATCTATACTAATATTATATAGGTGAAGAGTTTGCTTGTTTTTTTTTTTTTTTTTTTTCGAAATGATACGCTTTTGTCCCAGCAAGGTCTTAACAGCTTCACCGGACTACTAAGGCGAGCGCTTAAGGCACTCAGCCGATTTTATGATTTTATTTTGGCAACCAGCTCAAGGGTGCACGGCACACCTCGGCTTGGCTGTTGCCTGTTTCATGCAAAATCGCGACCTAACTTAGCTGACCTAGCTAACTATTCATATATGTATGAGTTGTTCAAAACGTATATGTGTACCAAGCATACACGCCTCAACAACTCCTCCATATATTTATTATCGGAAAATTGAGAGTTTTTCAGTTCGATAAGGGAAAAAAGTAAACCCTTCCACTTTCATGTGTAAGCGTGTAGGCGTGCACGTGTGTGGGGGTGATCGTGTAGTGTTGTAGCAGTGATGTATATTTGTGTGTCACCGTATCGCGCAAGCAACGCACTCAAGGGCTCCCTACCGAGAGATCGAACCTAGGCTTGAGCCGCTGCCGTGGGAGGCCTAACCGGGTTTGTTCGGAGTTTGTTTGCTTGAACGTGTTAATCTCAGGAACTACTAGTCCGATTTTAAAAATTATTTCAGTGTTAGATAGCTCATTTATGGAGGTATATATCGTCACCCTAAGACCAACAGGAACGGAGCAACAATGAAGAATGTTTCAAAATCGTTTTTTTAGCGTTAGCGCAAAGTAACTATTTCACGCGAATGAAGTCGCAGACAGAAACCATTTAAAATATAAAACGGCTATGGACAATTTAAAAAAGGATCAGGGCAAAAATTTTAATGTGTTGTTGATGAAGTGATGGGTATTTGAAAATAATAAAAATTCCATCGTATTCCACCACTTGTTTCTAAAATTATGCTATTCTATGTATATTTTTTTTTTATTGAAGCACGACAAAGTGACTGCACTATACCTGATGGTAAGCATAGTACAACCCAAAAACAGTGGCGACCACCGAGAGACAGATCATCCATCGTCAGTCGCCGCTGTCATGCCGGCCATAATGACGAAAGTCGTCTGGTACTGGATATGCACAGGCTGATCCCGAAACGCGACGCGCAAAAGCGAGTCACTATGACGGGCTTTTTCGCCATATACATGGTGGTTACGACCCAGTCGGGCTGTAAAACCTTACCACCCCGCATATGTACATAAATGTGTATGTACATAAATAATAATAAAAACTTTTCGTTAGAGCGCATATGTGTTCATAATTCGTAATAACAGATAACATGTGCTGCCTAGTAATCATTTTATTCAATAACAACGTATTATAATATGCAGTGTGTAGGTATGCGTTAACTCCGTAGTCTACAGTTTAATTGAAGGTGGGTTGTCCGTTTGTGCTGGTGTCATGGCTAATTTGTAAATATAGGTTTGAATTGTAATGATACAATGCTAATCGTATGTCGTTTGTCGTGCCTTTACGATTTTTATATTATTTCTTTATAATTTATTACAACTCAATAGTAGGTGGCGCAAGAATAAATTTTATCCTATAATATAAAAATGAATCCCTGAATATGTTGCTAAGCGCAAATCTCGAGAACAGCTGAACCGATTTCGCTAACTCTTTTTTTTGTTGTTTATTATTGTCAGGAGAAGATTCTTATGCAAAAAAGTGCATATTTGAATATACTTAAGGCGGATCGGAGTTCGCGGGCACTGCTAGTTGTTGATAAATTCTATACATAATCTTAAGGCAGATTAAGCCAAGTGCGGTGCTTAGTAATAATATAAAAATAAGTGCCTTTTGTTCGTCTCTTACGTATGTTGTTATGATTTGTTATGCATTGTGCAGTTGTTTGCGGGTGGATAAAGTATATGACCTCTAAGCTTAGAACAACGGTTCTAATGATCGAAGAAACTCAGAACAAAATCGTCTAATCTCACACAATTATTTAAGAGCGATTTTTAAAATTGATTTAAGTACACTTGAACCAACAATTTCCACAGAAGAATTAGTCGGTAGTTGAGAATCCTTACATATTATAAAGCGGAGTCCTCTGCCACGTCTTTCTGCCTGTTTGGTCGTGATAGACTCAAAAACTGAACGGATTTTCATGCTGTTTTTATCAGTAGATAAAGTGATTCATGAGGAAGGTTTAGATATATAATTTGTCAGGTTTATTTTATTATTAACTGTGCCGTGCCCAATTTGTTGGGCGATAAACATAGATCAAAAATTACTTTTTGTGTCTTAAATATAAAAGTTAGGCGTATGGTGTCGGTGACTTTTTTGTAGGCATTATCAAGTTCTACAACTTTTATCTGGAACTCAATCATATATCTCTCATCGTTAAGGCAGCGTTCGTAAGAAAGGTTTTTTAAAGGTTCGACCTCCTTTCTTCGACCTCCTTTCTTCGACTTACTTTGCAAATACGACTACCATAAAAAGTCTTTTTATTTTTCGGGTTCATATATAGCCTATGACACTCACATATAATGTGGATTTCTATTCGTAAAAGAATTTTCAAAATCGGTTAGTAGTTCCCTACAACGTCACAAACTCACAAACTTTACCTCTTTATAATATTAATATAGATCAGATCGGCAGGATCAAGTCCGCCAGGCCTGCTAGTTAACATTAAAAGAAGCAATTCGAGTCAAGGTGGTTTTTTCTACGCTTCATAGGTTTTAGTGTCTTAATGTTTTTTATTTAATCATCAAAAAGGTCATTTTTATGTTTTACATATAATTAAAAAAGAAATGAATTATACATTGCTTTTTTTTACATCAATTTCATAATAATTAGAAACTACTGCTAAGACTTACAAATTGTAATTTAAGCTGTTAAAGCTTTTTCTTTATTTCTTCTAGACCGTCATTTGTATTATTTATCTGAACGCTCAAAACGACCATAAATGCTGTAGTCCAGTGAAGCTGTTAAAACCATGCTAGGTCAATACTTCAATAGCGGAGTCAGTTCGAGGAAAAAAGCCCATAAATGCGACCCACTAGCGTTTAAGATTGTAACGCTCGAGAGTAAAGGGAACGCGAAAACTCATGGTTGTGAGCGTGAACGTTGTGAGCGCTTACAAGAACGCAGTCTAGATGACACTGTAATGTAAGTTTTTGGCAAGTTTGATAGCAAAGGATTGCGGGCAACAATTAATTTTGACATTTCTGACAACTTTGAAATATTTGTTTTCTTCACTTCGTTTACGTATCTGTTACATAGTAATATCATTGATCTGTTACGTGATAGTGCTCCATTAAATTTTCTTGCCTTCCACAAACCATGTTTTTTACAAATAAAAATGATCAAAAGCTTGTACATGATTTACGCAAAACCGTTTTATGCATACATACATAACTATAAACGTACATTTATAACCACCAGATATTAGTTCGAAAACCTTAATATAGAGGCGCTGATTCTATTTATATAAGGTACTCTGTGGTGTTAGCTAGCCAGGCGGACTTAGAACAAGCCATATCACCATGCTATGGTTTTATCATAATGATTCTATTCACCGAAATCTTCATTACATTTATTACAATCCAACCTACGTACTACCTACCAACTGCATTTGTGGACCAACCACTTGATTAAATAATAAAGTCCAGGCAAAAGTCAGTCTTAAACAACGACCTTGAACTAAGCCGTGAAGCTGTGGAACAATCTCCCGGCCAGTGTGTTTCCTCACAGACTTTACACTTACTTACTTGACACTTACGCAGGCCGGCATGACAGCGGTGACCGGCGATGGATAGTATGTTTTTTTTTTTTCGAAATGACTACGCTATTTACCCATCAAGGTCGTAACAGCTTCACCGGACTAGCTGGATAGTATGTCCCTCGGTGGTCGCCACTATTTTTAGATTGTACTATGCTTACCATCAGGCATTGTACAGTCACTTTGCCGTGCTACAATAAAAAAAAAAATCACATGTCTTCCGTTATTACACGTTGACCTGCAACATATTTTTAATGATTACCTATTATAAAACAAAGTTCTCTGCCGTGTTTGTCTGTTCGTCAGTTCGTAATAAACTCAAAAACTAAACAACTCAAAAACTACTGAAAGGGTTTCCATTCGGTTTGCACAGGTAGATAAAGTGATTTATGAGGAAGGTTCGGGTATATAATTTGTATTTTTTTGTATCTGAAACATCTATAGGCGCGTTAAACCTGATTGTTAGCGTGGCGACGACGCGACGACGGCATACGCAAGCGACTGCGTAATCTCTTTTGCCGCACTGAACTCGCTTACATATAATAGTGTTATTTGAGAATTTGAGATTCGTTCGATTCGAACAATTTCGCCGTTTCACATCTGCCAGGCGTCCCGTGACGGCTCAAATTTTTTTTAATTATTAAGTCGGAACAACGTCCTCCCGGTTCGCTAGTTCACAGTACATACTTCACAGTTATATACCAACATTGTCAACCGAGGTCAAGTTCAACCGTTAACAAAAAAACGCTTTTTCATTTATTTTATTTTATTCTTACTAATATTTCGCTCTTTCTATTATTAGTTTCAGATTTAACTTTTTCAGGTACATCTAGCGCAAGTAAAATTAAACGGTTTTTGGTGCATTGAGACGTGGTGACGGTTATTAAACTCGAGACGGAAGTGCTAAGTAACGTTCACTATTATATTAAAGTTTTTTGATAAATTCAAACGTATTATGAGATCCTGCGATTAGCATTTGGCCGATTTTTATGGCGTGAATTTACGGAAACACATAAAAAATAATATGAATGAGAAACTATTTGTACAGCATGACTGGTTAAATAGTTGCAATATTCTCACAGATTATTCGTTACTTGTTTCTCGTTTTAAATCGCTAAAAAATAGGTGCTTAATATTTGATCTAATTATCTCGAGAAACCCAAAACTGATAGACATTCAACATCAGGTGATTTACGCCTCCCTTTGTTCGACCTTGCAGCGTTCCCACGATAAGAACGATTAACCTTGAAAAGCGCCCCTTCAATTCTATTCATTGAATTTAGGTGTGATTGTTTTAGGTTTAAAAGTATCGTTCCCTTACTTTTGAAAGTTTTAGAACAAACTTTACTAAGATTTTCTTTGTTGTTTATTAGTATTTGTTTTAATATTATTTTTGTATATGTTAAAAGTGACCATGAACTACCACACAATAGAAGGGTGTCACCCTTTAAATATTCACCTGGTATATTAGTTTCTTATTTTTTTATTTTTTAATGATTCAACTATACGCTATCAACTAAACCATCATCGTTTCAAAATCGATGTTTCGTCCATCAAACCACTGAGTGACAGCAACTTTTTTTATCACCGATTGTCATTTTATTGCAACAAAATACATAATTCAGAAGTATTAATATTTGAGAGTTTTATGACTATTCGTAAGTCTATGTTCCGTTTTCCAGTAGGAATTTCATTATTGTTTAATTTCAAAACATTAATTTGCTCTCTAAGAATGCAATTGTGATTTAGAAACTATTGATGGATATATATGCTCAAGCAGTCATACTCAGTTACAAGGATTCGAACCTACATCCAACATTGTGTCCGAAAAGGCTATAAAAAAAGCGATTATGTCTTAATCGCTTCGAAATTCAGATTTCGAGATTAATTAGGGCAAAGTATTATACTAGCTGTGACCCCGACTCCGTCCGCGTAGAACTTAATTTAAAAATACGGTAAATAATAAAATCATTTGTATATATTAAGTTCAGTAACTGGGCGACCGAGTTTAGCTCGGCTCTTTAAAAAACATTTTTAAATTAAAATAAACTGTTAGGTTTGCCTTATACAATGAATTTGTTTTACAAAATATATATATCTCCTACCTATTTTTGTTTTGACAGCGGCGGCGAAATTTACCTTTATATTCTAGCTATATTATTTCATTGCCTGAAAATTCAGTTTAAAAAGTTTTCTATGAATAAAATCTAGCGAGATCAATTTATCGTCCTCGAAACTACCTATATACTAAGTTTCACGGAAATAGATGTCGCCGTGTCCGAGATCTTGAATATATAAAAATATACAAGAATTGTTCGTTTACAGGCATTAGATAGATAGATTATATGTATAGAAGAAGATGTGTAGATAGATTGAGTATAAATTAGAATTTATAACAAAATCCTATCGCGTTGATGATTCATTACAAATGAGCAATACACCGACGCATTTAAGATCTTGAATGTGACTCGTCTTCCGCGTTCGTGCTTTGAGGCATGACAATTGACAATAGGGGCCTTATCAAATGTTTAGTCGGGCCCCCACGTATTCACGTCACGTGACGCTCGGTTTTTGCGTATTTATTATCTGTATAGTGGTGTATGTATTTGTACATCTGAGTTACGACTTTGTAGAGTTATAATTAAATAACATATCCTTGTAATAAAAGGTAGTATAGTATACAAAATAATACTGTAAATCAGTCTCTTGCCGGTTCTTCTAAATTAGTTGTTTTTTTTATGTCATAGGAGGCAAACGAACAGATGGGTCACCTGATGTTAAGTGATCACCACCGTCCACAGACACTTGCAACACCAGGGGGGTCACAAGTGCGTTGCCAGCCTGTGTTTGGGAGGAGGCCGAGGGGGATAGGAGTATTTTATGTTTTCCTTGAGGTTTTATCATGAACGCAGTACTCTAGCAGTGATGCGTGTTAAAACAAACTAACAGACAGACATTTCTAAAAATGAGTTAGATATATTTTATTACTTATTTCAAGACTCAACAATATTTTTTCATAAATATTTCAAAATATAGGTAAACATGTTAGATTTACAGTCTTCTTATATGTATAGATATAAATAAGATCTTATATTATTTACGTTTGTATTTCCTAATATTGGTAGCATTTTACGTAGGTAATATAGTGTGGTTATTGTGCACAAATTAAGTGAACATAATATCACGGAGCATGAGTCCTGAGATGCCACAAAAACTCCCTGGAAAGTTCTAACAAGGGCTCCAACGTTTTGTTACAATATTAAAATTATTGCAAGATTCTTGTACCATCTACCCGACAACGACAGTAATCATTTGGAAGTTTGGTTACCAAAGATAGAAAATAATAATAGTACTAGAAGTGGCTTTATGTTATGAATTTCAGAACCTCAGTTATTTTTCGCTTTTAATTTCAAGTAAAATGCCCCTCGTGTTACATATACTTTCTTTACAATATTTTAGTAGATTACAGTTAAGATTTCATCTGGACATCTTTGACAACTGAAAACATGTGTTTTCGATGTTTTGTTTATGACGTCAAAGCAATATATTAT
>JACEII010000044.1:1255074-1267586 GCA_014332785.1 Antheraea mylitta
TTTATCGAGGATAGTTATAGGCTACATATCATCACGCTACGACCAATAGGAGCGGAGCACCAATGAAGAATGTTTAAAAATCAGGGCTTTTTTCCTCTTGAGAGCTTCCGATGCGTGTTAGCGTTAGCCTAAAATGTCTATTCTATGCGAACGAAGTCGTGGGCTGAGGCTAGTTGATGATAAAGATGAGAATTATTGTGGTTTTTATGTTACAAAACGCTAATTTTATATCGCGCGCGATATATGTTAAGAAACGTAATGTACTGAATAAGTGCCATTTGTCATATTCTGCTATTACACGATATAGTTAGTCATTGCCGTAGTAAAAGTAGCATTTCGCAACAATAGAAACCTACATGTTTGGGTAATGGAATATATTCCAATGTATTTTTTTATCTTTTATAATATTGAGCGTAATTATATTCGGCCAGTACAGTAAAATTCATTAGTTTCCATTTTTATCGAAACACAATTTTTCGTCGTATTCGAATTCGGAGTATTTCGTTAAAGAGGTACAGTTTGTAAGTTTGTGAAATTATAGGAGGTAATTTCAGGAACTACTGGTTCGATTTAAAATAATTCTTCCAGTGTTACATAGCTCATTTATCGAGGAAGGTTATAGGCTATGTATCATCATGCTAAGACCAATAGGAGTGTTGTGTTGTGAATTTGTGAGGTTGTAGGGGCTAATATCTGGATCTCCTAAACCGATTTTGAAAATTCTTTTACCAATAGAAAGCCACGTTCTTTGTGAGTGTCATAGGCTATATATTAACCCAAAAAAATAAAAAAACTTTTTTGTGGTAATCGGATTTGCCAAGTAAGGCATAGAAAAGGCGGTTCAACGAAAATGTTTCTTTCGAACGCTGCCTTAACGATGAGAGATATATGATTGAATTCCAGATAAAAGTTGTAGAGCTTGATAATGCCTACAACATATGTTTGACTTTTATATTTAAGTCACAAAAAGTAGTTTTTTTATATAAAAAAAAAATAATTTAAATCGTTTAGTGATGTTTATTGGTCATATTATCAACGATAATAATGAATTCTTATCAACATGTAATGATATAATAACTGAGCCACAGCAAAGCGTGGCCGGCCTAGCTAATACATGATAATTATAGCAGAATTGCTGTTGATGATGACTTCCCCTATACCTCGGGAACAGTGCATTTTTTAAATGAAATATACACTGTTTACGAGTATTCAAGTTTTTACAATGATAAACAAAGGAATTTACATTCGCAATTACAATATTAGTTAGCATTTATCATTTTTAAAATTATACTGAGTAGTTTTTTTCTAAAATTTACGTTATAATAACTGCTTAATAATATAGTAAGCGACACTATAATTGAAACATTGGCATTCTAATTACGCATTTCGCAATCACAAAGCGATACGAGAAATAATTAATTATTAGTTTGAAGTTACAAACTCAGATTATATGTCTCGTGCAGGGCTGTAGCTAGAGTCGAATTTCAGGTAGGGCAGCATTCGTAACAGGTAGGGCGGAAGTAAAAAAAAATATCATAGTTGATATGCCCTCATATGTCACACTGTGATATGTTCGGAAAAATTTAGATATCTATCGCTATACATTTTTTAAAATCTCAAACTATGAAGAAATAATTTATCTTTTTGTATTTTTAAGGTAGACAGTTGCCCCACAATGAGCCCCCGCCCCCTCTAGCTACGATCCAGCTCTCGTGGTAACATGTTACAGTAGTACTCTGATCTAGTTTGTTGTGTTTCCAGATCAGTTAGTGTCTATGCAGGTGCAGAGTGGTTTACAGTCCGGCATGTCAGCGACGATTGTTGATATATTATATATAATAGTGCATATAGTATTTACAGGTAAGGTAATAAACGACGCAGACAAAGTCAGTGGCTTTCAACTAGTATTAAAATATTCTTACGGGTAAGCATGTAGAAGAGAATACACTTGTATAATGTTTACAGATGAGTGAATTTGTTTGTTTATTACGCTATCTCGCAATAAATACCCAACCGATTATTATGAAGAAAAAAAAATCATACGGAAAAAGTACTGTTTCCGAGGTAGTAAGTTAAATCTTTGGCACTATCGAAGCCGCGACTAAAAGCTAGTTGTTATGTAGGTACAAGCCCAAGCGAAGTCGCGTGTGGATACTAGATTAACGGTAAGTTACACGTTTTGAAATCGAATCATGTTGTTTTTCTCCCATCACGTTGTGCGGAATGACGTCTTGTCGTTAATTAAACTAGCTCGTAAATTAATTTTTCCTGAATCGTGAACTTGCGTTGGATGAAAAATAAGATTTGTATTTGTTAACGAAACCAGTCAGACCATGCAAGAACTTTAACTATTTTGTTATATCAATTAATTTGTTATGCGAATTATACATTATAATTGTTATGTCAGGAATGTTAATTTATATTTAACATGGGTATTATAATATTTCAATTTTTTATTTTAATATTGCGATTTTTTATTTTAATATTGCTTGCAAAAATAGTACTTATTAACGGGACCGATGGACGTGGTCCCGCCCTAATAATGAAAAAAACATTGACAAATTATGTACCTAAACCTTCCTTATGAATCACTTTATTTACTGGTGCAAACCACATGAAATCAGCTCAGTAGTTTTTGGGTTTATCACGAACAGACATACGGACGTGGCAAAATAGTTTGCTTTATTTATATGTAGTGGTAATAAATGCCTTATATATGCCTCATTCAAGTACCAAGTTAATACCAACTATATATATATATATTTTAAATATTTCTATTTCATATTTTAATATTCTTGCAGAAATGGTACTTATAATAAATGTGTTTATAATATATGACTCATTCAAGTACCAACTATAAACATAATACTTATATTTTGCAAACTGCTTATAATCATAATAAACTTAGTAAAGAATTCAGTCTAGATCTTTTAAAACCTCAGTAAATTAAGTAAGATAAGCCATCATCAAATAATTTTTGACAGATTGACACTTTTCACTGTTTAATTTTTTTTTTGGCAATCAATCTTTCTGATTATTATTGCTATTGTCGCGTAGTCAATAATATTACAAGCATTGTGAAATAATTCAATATTAAGCGTCGTATGAATCAATATTCTAAGAAGATGGTGGATCCCTTGTTAGAACCTTCCAGGGAGTTTTTGTGGCATCTCAGAATTTCATTCTCCGTGGTATTATTTTCCATTCACTACACTTATGCACAATAAACCAACTATATTACGTAAAACACCACCAAGTTTACAAAATTTAGAGTCAAATAACACAAGATTATGAATAAAATATAAAATCCACTACATGACAGACTGAAATCCCGCCAAAAACTCAAAACTGTTTAATTATTCTTTATGTAGCATTTAATATTCTCTTATTACTATTTCATTATCTACTTGTGGATATCTCCAATTACCTGTAAATTGTTTATTGTATTTTAAATTATGTATTAAAAATTGTTAATATTCCTTAAAACAAATAAATAAAACGGTCACGATTTATCATAAATCTGTGTTTAATGAAAACACGTATATTTATAAAATTTTAGTGAAGTAAAAAACACTTTTTAAACCTGTATAAGATCCGTGTTGAGTAATTTAAGTGAACTGCATACGATATTACGGTATGTGATTCATTCAATACAATGCAGAACACTGCTATTTTTCATTCAAACAGTGTAAATAAACCTGGCTGTTTATCGTATGTGAAACAATATGTTACAAAACATTTGACATAGAAAATAAAATAAATGGTATATGAAATTGGCAAATTACCTACTATATGACATAAAGAACAAGGTAATTTTAATTAAAAAAATATCACCTACCGTCTTTGGCAAGGGAAACACAATTATAATTCCAAATAATATTTAGAAACACAAAACACTGGCACGAAATTATTATCGTTAATCGTCTGTTAAGAATATTCTTTGACTGCGAAAGAAAAACAAACGTAATTCGAAATTCAAATATACGACGCGAGGAGTTGTGCACGCGACTCCAATCTATGGCGATATGCACGCTCTTACGGTAAGCGTAATTTACGTGTTCACCGACCATTTTATAAAGAGCTCTCTGCCGTGAGAATTTGTTTTCGATTCGGTGTCGCGCGCGTCGAATGAGGGATCATTCAGTTGGTCGTTCTTAAGAAAGGTGAGCTGTGACGTTACCGCCATCCATCGACCTTGTCGATAATTTTTGTATTGGGTTTAACTGATTTATTTTAATTTAATAATATTTTATAGTCGATCTTTGATTTTGGTCATGACTTTTGAGTAATGTTCTTATAGTTAATGCGGTTTCGTTTAGTAAATTTAAAATCTATATTCTAAATATACATTTTTTTATATTACCCAGCAAAAAATGGATATTCCATTCTAGTCTATTCCTTTTAAGAAGCACTATTTCCTATAAGGACCAAATATTTATTATTATTATTAAATAATTATTATGAAAGATTAATAATTATGTATTATTATAAATAATACTAAAAGTTCAATTCATTCATGTCCATATTAATATAGCAACTACCTATTGGAATGTAGTTAGTAATTATAATATTATATTGGAACGAAGTTCCTTACGGCAGGCTTGGAGGAGATAGGATTTTGCTGCGCGACCGAACTGAAAAAAATGTGATAAGTAGTAAAACCGTAATGAAAAGTGCGTGGAATAAAACCGTTAAATGAGACGTGCGCAGGCGCGGCAGTCGTATACACAAGCGAGTAGTGTATAATACTTTTCTCTTTCTCCTTTTTTGTAATTATTTCTATTTCTATGTAATTTTATGTTGACAAACAAAAATAAAGAGACATATTTTGTTATTTTAATTGATAATTTGAATTACGATTACATAAAATTGAGCACGATTTTTTTTTGCAAATTGTGTCGATTCTACATTAGCTGAAGGAACTTCGTTCCTATCTGATGTCCCACGACACCACATTCTTTTTTAATTATAGTATTACTGTCCTTTTTGTGTCCATAGTAATGTATATACAGAATTAAAATTAAAAAGCATAAACAATATATAAAGAAGCTTATATTCGCGTTTATAATACTGCCGCGCAATTTATATACGCAGTAAAGAACATGTTAACGTTTTCGAGAAAAATGCGGTATAATTTGAATTTTTATTTGTGGTTACCTGAAATTCGTTACGCAACGATTAGTATCTTGTATACACATATATATTTACTAATCTTTGCATAACGAGTAACATTTCAAATTTGACTGCATTTTTCTCGAAAACGTTAACATGTTGTTTACTGCGTTTATAAATTATCCGGTAGAATTGTCGTTATGATTAGAATAACAACTTTTTATTATAAATGCAATGCAGCATTATGAAATTTGAGTTCCGTTCTGACAGCAATCGTAATTTTGCAAAATATTTAAAAGTATTATATCTAGTATTTTAGACGAAAATGGTTCATATAATTTTACGTAATACTGATTTTAGTAACAAAAACCCATATTATGTTTCTTTTTAAATAAGTTAGTATAATTATATTGTAGTGTCTGAATTAATAAAGATATTTTTTGCATGGAATGAAATGTTTTGTAGATGTCATTGTGGAGATGTTTTAGTATATCTATTTCATTTATTTTTTAATTAAATAATGTGAGTCTGAGTAGTGTTGTGTTATTAACGTGCTTTATTATGATGTCAGCGTCTCAACGATTCACAACGCATATTAAGCCTGTAGAATCGGTCACGGCCTTTCGTTACAGATTACATACACGCATAAAAGTCAATGTTTAATCTGTGACCACATATATTTTCTTATTTAATATCGTAGTTAAAATTGATAAATGGAGGTCGGATAAAACTTCGCAACTACAATTCCTGTACGATCTTAACTATGGCAATGAACTTATATTACGGAGAAATCGTTGGGGAAATATAGCAGCATGTCATAAGGAGTTTGTACGTTGAGGTTTACCAAATAATTGAGTTCTGACGTCACTAATGATTCACGATTACAGATAAATCATGCCTTGTTAAAACGGAAGAATTTGAAAGGTGATTATAATCGTAATGCGGAAATGGTTGATCAATTTCAACATAATTGATGACGTCACCTCTTTTTGTTTTATTTTTTGCAACCAATCATCTAGTAAATTATTACTGCCATTGTTGAGTTGGTAATGATATTACAAGTTTCTTGTGATCATTGCAATATTCTAACTAGATGGTGGCGATCTTGTTAAAACTTTGTAGTGACTTTTTATGGCAAGTCAAAACCCATGGTCCGTGGTATTATTTCCCCACCACTACGTTTGTGCACAATAACCTAACTATATTAGGTAACACATCAGCAATATTACAAAATATGGAGTTAAATATTACACGATTATGAGTAAAATATACTACATGATATTCCAAGATCCCGCAAATAACTCCACATATATTGAGAAGTGAGAATGTTTCGTATATGTAAATTACTAGACTCTTTCGCGATTATGTCAGTTTGTATCCTTTTTTGCTCGCGTTAATGAAGATAATGTATCCCTTGGGTACGTTTTGTGGATAAAGTGTACCCTATGTACTTTTCTGTACCCCTGATAACGTACAATATCATAATTATCGGTTAAGACGCGAAAGTATAAGAAACAAACAAACTCTGGTAGTGGTAGAGCCAAGCTGAAGCTATTATTGTTTTCAGCACGAATGGGTCGGCTCGGACGGGGAAGCACCACCCTCTCACAGAAAACCGACGTGAAGTAACAGTGCTTGCATTGTTGCGTTTCGTTCGGTCAGTGACAGAGCCGGAGACCCACCTACCCTCCCCTTCCCCTTCCTTCTTCCCTTCCTGCCCCTCCCCCACTCTCCTCTCAAATACAGGTTGGCAACGCACTTGCGACTCCCCTGGTGTTGCAAGTATCTATGGATGGTGGTGATCACTTAACATCAGGTGACCCATCTGTTCGATTGCCTCCTATGATACAAAAAAAAAACTCAGTTTTTCAATTGTTGCCATAAAACCTCCCTAAATAGTTCTATAAGTTATAACGCGGTCTGAGGTTTACAAAAATAATACAAAGTATTTTTTCGAGATGTCTACGCTATTGACCCAGCAAGGTCTTAACAGCTTCACCGGAATACAAAGTATGTTTTTAAGTACTTGTATTGGCTTCAACACACAGCCGTATAGAGGTGGTATCTAACAAGCAACTAATGGAAGTAACTGCAATATGTCATCAAACAAAACAAACGTTGCGGTATAAAATATTAATTTCCCTTATAATATATGCGATATGGATAAAAGTGTATATAGCGATGTTTACTTTATTGCTAGAATCTGTTCAGTTAATAAAAATAAGGGCAAGCGTGAATCGAATTTTATTACAAGGGCCGGTATATATTTGGAGAATATAATTCTTGAGGCAGTTTTAAAAATGTAACTCTGTTAATTTATGTATGTATTTACAGACTCTTACAATTTGTAGATTTATTTGATCGCATAACTAAATAGAGTATCTATCTTCTATTATGGTCAGTTGATTGATTACTGTATTTGTCTCTGTAGGGTTTAATTAACGTGGAACGGTGCCGAAGTTTTATCACTCTTTAACAGCGGAGTACATGCAGTTTCAGGGTAACTAGGGGTACATTTTCTGCGGACATGAATAGCGACAGCCCCCATCAGCACTTTGTAGCGAATTATTGCTACATTTGAAAGTCTTTTGTATCAATTGTATAAGTGTAAATAAACGTTTATTAGATCAAGAATCGACCTATTTCTTATTTATAAAAATAATGAATATTAAAATAGCGGACACGACAGACGTTGTTCCGTCTTGATAATAAAAAAAAAAACGACAAATTATACACCCAAACCTTCATGAATCACCTTATTGATTGATGAAAATCGCACGAATATCTGTTTAGTAGTTTTTGAGTTAATCCGAACAGACAGACAGACAGACGTAGCAGAGGACTCTCTTTTATAATGTGTAGAGATAGTGTTTTAATCATATATATAATGCCAATGTTAATAATATCTTTACAATGTATTCAAAAGTGAAGAAGCACTTTATTGTCTGGTGATAATTGCATGAAAATTCGTTCAGTAGTTTTTGAGTTTATCGCGAACAGACAGACAGACGTAGCAGAGGTCTTTTTTTATAATGTATAAGGATAGTGATTTAATCAAATACATAATGTCAATGTAAATCATGTCTTTTACAATGTACCCAAAGGTACCCTAAAACCAATAGGGCAATACACCAGATGTTGCATATTGGTATTAGATGGCCTTTTTGTTACGAGTTATTTGAACAGAAAATTGTGATTCGGGTGTTATTTTTGCGACAAATGTGTGAATATATTGCGTAGTAAATGTTTATGCTTCTGCAGGGCAAACACATAAAACGAAGTGAAGATATAAATATGAAATCAATAAATATATTATTATGTATTGGACAATGTTATTATACATTTTTTGAATCTATTTTTTGTTAGAAATTAGATGTATCATTTAACAATTATATATTAAATGTTAAATATGTTAAATGTTCCGAATAACAAGATAATTGTGAAAATTTCAGCTTACTTTGCTATTTCGTGTATAACTTCAGTAAGAAATGTATAGTCAATAATATCTAATATATATATAATATATAATATCTATACCTTCAAGTGAGAAATTCCTGTAAATTTTTATATTTGTAAATATTCATGATCTCGCAAACGGCGTCATCTATTTCCGTGAAACTTAGTATGCGGGTAGTTTCGGTGACGATAAATCGATCTAGCTAGATTTTATTCATAGTAAACTTTTTTTAACTAAGTTTTCAGGTAATAAAAAAATATAGTTAGAATATAAAGGTAAATTTCGCCGGCGCTGTCAAAACAAAAGTAGCTCAGATGGAAATCGGTTGCTTCGAAAATCCGTGTAACCCCAGTTCGAAAACGAGTGATTGCAGAAGAGATATATTTTTTTAATAATATTTTTTTTTGTCAAGAAATGTTAATTTTATAAGACATACGTAACAGTTTATTTGAATTTAAAAATGTTTTTTTCAGAAACCGAGCCAGGTACTTACAATAAAATAGGCAATTTCTGCATATTAATTATTATGCTTATGCAATATTTCATATACAAGAGCTTATATTTTAACTCTATTCTAAATTGCAGGTGTGACATCTCCATTAGCCTGTAAAATATAATTAACTCAAGAGCGTTACAGCTTGTTATTAATTCTATGAATATATAAGAGTTATCTTAATTTATATTGTAACGGTATATTCTGTATATTGTAACTGGAAAACATATAATTAACAAGTAAAACAAATTAGTAAACATTTTTCTTTTAAACTTTGTAGTTTCATCCTAACTGTACAATTATCATTAGTAGTGTGTGTTGTTTGCGGGTTGGCGATTATCTTCTCATTTGAAACACATATTATATGAGTTATACCATATATTTTATAATTTTAGTTGGAGTAAGATAAACTAAAGTGGATTCGAAATAATTGCACAGAATGTACATTTCGAGTTAACTCAACTATAAAAGCTTACTAAGGTAGATACCATTGGGTGTAAGGGGTGTCGAATAACATCTTAAGACTTGAGACACCCAAGCCAACTTCACCTGCACGTGGTGCACCCTGCTGATCAACGAACGAGGCAATGGCGAGAGCGGGGTGGTAGGGTTTTACAGCCCGACTGGGTCGCAACCACCATGCATATGGCGAAAAAGCCCGTCATAGTGACTCGCTTCTGCGCGTCGCGTTTCGAGATCAGCCTGTGCATATCCAGTACCGGGCGACTTTCGTCATTATGGCCGGCATGACAGCGGCGACCGGCGATGGATAATCTGTCTCTCGGTGGTTGCCGATGTTTTTGGATTGTACTATGCTTAACATCAGGTTTAGTGCAGTCACTTTGTCGTGCTTCTATAAAAAAAAATATATTATTATACAATTTCGAATACTTACATAATAGTCTATTACATAATAGCCTGGATATTGGCCCTAGGTAGAACGGTCAATAAGAATGGACTCTATTTTATTGAATACTTTTATGAGTATAAAACACTGGCAGTGGCAAAAGCTACTGCGACACTACTTAAAAAACGAAGATTTCTTATTTAAAAAAAGTATGTGTGTACTTATATACACGCGTTAGAGGTTATTCTTCGTTAGCTTATCAAGATAAAAATCTTTTCAAAGTTTTATCTTTTGCCTTATTCTACGTTTATAGAAAAAATGACACTAACAATAGAAAAAAGTATTTGATACGTTGAAAGTTTAAATACAAAGAAACATAAATAACAAATACAAGGAAACAAAATCTTGACTATAGCTAACTTCAGGGTGTCGGTTTTTCGCGGCGGCGTATGCGCGCATCGTAATAACTTCAGGATGTCGTGTTTTTCGTGACGGTGTGCGCGCGCATCATAAAAATTTTCTGTCATCATTTTTCCCTAACGCTTCAAAATAAGTATATCTTTAAAAATATTTCCCACGTTTGTATTAAATTATATTCCGGATGGAATCACGCAATCCATTTTTAACTAATTTTTCCTGTGGGTTTTGAACATAACCCAGGATAGGATGGTGATACAAGTAGGGAGAAAAAAGAATGATGTATCAAATAACAATATACCAGAATGTACAAAGAACTCAGTCATAGTCAGTTATTGTACGGGTTTATGACACCTATGTACATAGTGTATATATTTTGATTGTGACAATTGCAAACACCTTTGAATTGTTAATAAAATTATCAACGACTAGCGTTAGTATTCGTAGTTGCTTAACAAAACATTTTCTTTTATTAAAATAAATTTTTTCTTCGTTGCCTCAATTTTTTCCTCCATCTATTGCATGTCGCATTACAGCCGGCAGTGGAATAGAGGCAAAGTGAAAACCGCTCGACAGAGAATCCAAAGCTAATATAACCGCACCCGTGGCTCAATTTGAAATGAGTCAATGATTTAAATAATCACTGTGCTCTGTTTTAACACGAGTCTTTCATCTAAATGATTGTATTTATATGTATTCTGTACTCTATAGTTTGACATTAACCATTGTATCGCGCTTTAGGTATGTGAGACGGGGAGTTGGATAATGGGAAAAAAGAACATGAACTCACATGAGATGCGTAATGTCAGACAGATCTTACGATATCAAAGCATAATTTTTTAAAGCTGTATATTTTTATTCAATCTCTGTTTCTGACCAATATTGTTTTAGTAATAAGAATAAACAAGGAACCTGAATAAATGAAATCAATCTTTAATTTTCGGAAATAAAATATCTTTGTGGCTATTTGTTACATGAAAAAGAAAAAGTGATTGACTATTCAAAACAAAAAATTAAAAACCGTTGCGGTCAGACTATTAACCAGATTAGGTCCCCCTCAGCAGCGGCACAAGCCTAGGTCCGTTCCCTCGGCGCGGAGCCCTTGAGTACGCTGCTCATGCAATACAGTGACACAAAATCTTACATCAAACATCACACACATCACCTATACACACGTGCACGCCTACGTTTACACGCGGTTTTTCTTTTTCATAGAAATAAACTTAGGTTAGCTCAGATAGGTCCAGATTTTTGCACAAAACATGCGACAGCCCAAGCCGAGGTGTGTCGTGCACCCTTGAGTTATTCGCCCAAACATCCCAAATCGGCTGAGTGCCTTTAGCGCTCGCCTCAATAGTTCGGTGAAGCTCTAAAGACTTTTCCAGGTCAACAGCGTTTTCATTTCGAAAAAAAAAGTCAGACTATAAAATACAGATTGAAATTTCGAGAAATTGCGCATTGAAAAATGGCGAGAGAAACTGGTGAATGTTGACTTGAAAATCAGTACAGTAAAACTGAACATTCTTTTTGCAACTTCTTCTTCTTCTATAGCCTAAAATAGTGTATCCTTAGCAACCTTTTTTTTTTATTAACGTGAGGAAATCCCTAACGGATACGCTACCCTCCCGGGGAAGAGGGTAGGTTATGTCCGATTCGCACGGACTAAAACCCCACGGTGTACCGTCCGCCGCATTGGAGGGGCAGCCAGGGATCGAGCATGCTCACTGACCTGAAACTGCCCCATCCTTAGCAACCTGCTTCGATTTCCTGTATCTCGGTTATCGATCCACAACGATGGCTGCGTAGACAAGGACGTCAGGAATAGGATAAATGGAGGGTGGATGAAATGGCAAAAGGTATCTAGTGTAGTTTGTGAACCGAACCACAAATACCCTCGAAACTCAAGGGGGAGGTGTATAAAATTATCAAAAGACCAGACATGCTGCCTGGATCTGAGTGTTGTGCTACGAAAGAGAAGTCCTAAATACATAAAATTCCAGTGTAACGTGGTTTGTCCATGATGAACTCCAAAGCTTCTCAAGTGATCTTCATGAAAGTTGGCAATCATGTATAATTTGGTCCAACTTGAGAGATAATATAATTTATACTTCGATTATTAACCTCCATATTCTTAAATTACAAATTAAATTATTGTCAATGTTGATTGTTGTTTTTTTTTTTTTTTT
>JACEII010000044.1:1278144-1383880 GCA_014332785.1 Antheraea mylitta
ACGTCGGTTTTCTGTGAGAGGGTGGTACTACCCCAATCGAGCTGACCCATTCTTGCTGAAAACAGTAATAGCTTCAGCTTGGCTCTACCACCTAATAAAAGTTATATTGTTTTGTGGGCATCCGTCGAGTTTAAGTTTATTTGCTTATCAAATACTTAACAACATATGAATATTTAGGTAATTTTTTAATATTTAGAACGACCTTATGTGTGCTAAGGGGTTAAAAAACTAGACATCTTTGAAGTATTCATATTTCTTTACAGTGAATTATAAGAAATCATATTTAATAATTTATTGCTTGAAATAGGAGAATCCAAGAAAATTTCTTATTGTTATATAATATAGAAAATATTTTATATCATTTTTTATTCATATTTTCGTATGATGTTGTGTGTAAGTCGTCTTGAATGTTGTAGATTCACAGAATAGCAATCAAATAATTATCTTTTGAAGAAAAAACTTGGTTCTTCGTAGTCCATCTATTTACAAACTAGGGATGGTCGATATTCATTGATGTTGAAGAAACATCGATGTTTAGCTAAAACATCGATATTTTGATGTCGATAATATCGACAAGTCGATGTTTGAATTTGATAACATCGATGCTATGAGATTAAAATATCGAAATGTCAATATATTGTTTAGAGTCATTTAACGTTGCATATACTAGCTAGAAACTAGAAAAGTATCAAATGTAACTATTTTACATTAGGTGATGCTAATGAACGTTATCGAAGTAAGCCGTACGAATAGTTATTTCTTTGCATGCCTTTTTTTTTCAACGCTGGCCAACTCCTGTACCAGCAACGGAACTGACAATATGGAAAACACCCGATTAAGTTAGTTTTTTTACAAACAGTTTTAATTGCTTGCAAAAACATCGACGTTTTTCTATCGAAGTTTATTGTACATCGATACTTTTAAACCGATGTTAACATCATCCCTATTACAAACCTTCCCTTTGTAGTTTTCGAGTGAACAATTCATTAAATCTAAACTGTTTACAGAGAAAGTGATTTAAGCAATCGTGGTTACCTACAACTAGCTCAAGAGTTGTCGTATCAGTGGTTGGGAGCATTTACAACTCCTGCGTGGTGGTCCGACGCACATCTCAACAAGGCTTTAGTTGGATACATTGCAGCAGAGACAGCTTTTAAGGTACATCATTTTTTTGGTAGTTGTATTTCTCTTTTGGTTTTTGCTTTAATTTGTTTTTCTGTCATATGTAAAGAACTTTTATCTATAACCAACTATAACCCATAAAGTAATTTTAAAAGTTACGAAAACGTTTACCAGACATTAAAAATGTATTCCTATTTCTTACATCTTTATCCAGATCATTACAGATCTTTACATCAGGTTCGACTTTTTTTTTATATCAAAGGAGGCAAACGAACTGGTGGGTCACGTGATGTTAAGTGATCACCACCGTCCATAGACACTGGCGACATCAGGGATCTCGCAAGTGCGTTGCCAGCTTGTATATGGGAGAGGGGAAGGGGGAGGAAAGGGAAAGAAGGAAAAAGGAAGGGAGGTGGGCCTCCGGCGCTCTCACTGACCGAACGAAACACAACAATGCAAGCACTGTCATTTCACGTGGGTTTTCTGTGAGAGGGGTGGTACTACCCCGGACGAGCCGAGCCGACCCATTTATGCTGAAATCAGTAATAGCTTCAGCGTGGCTCTACCACCTATCAGAAAACATCATGACTTATAAATATCATGACTCTTTAGTAACTCTTTAATTAGATTTAATATCTATTACTATTTTTAGCAATTCGTCATTATTTTGTGATATAAATGAAAAGTTAATTACTGTCGCATATAATATAAAATCCCGTTTCTAGTCATGTTCTTTTTTTGGAATGAGTTTGGAAATGATTTGGTCTACAGATTAACAACGGATTAGAGATGGAGGGGAAGTGGCCGATGACTGTACTGTATTCCCTATATTATGAGTTTAGCAAACGCTATCCGCATTCACGGATTACTGGTATGAAGCAAGAGACGGCTTCCACGAAGATTGAACTGCTTTTCAGAATGTTAAACTACACTGTTGGTGGAGATACCTTCAAGAAAGGTCTACGTATGTTCTTGGAAACGCAGTAAGTTATAATGATACATTCAAAATCTCTAAGATAATTATTACAAAGACAGGTATAATTCTTAATTTTAAACATCATCAGTCTATAAGATGGGTCACTTATAGACTGTAGGGCCATAGGCCTCTCCTCGAAAGAAGGTATGAGCGTCATCCATGCCACCCACGACATATTAGTGATTTTAAACTCTCAGAAACAGTCTGTTTCCACACGTAAACTAGTACTAAAACAACATTTCTCAGGTTCAGGTTTCCCCACAAAGTTTTTCTTCAACCGATAGTGTTACCAATTTAAATTAGTAAATGTACGTGAACTCCGAAAAATTCATTGGTATATGCCGGGGCTCAAACCTCGGAACACATCGGATATGGAGCTGATATTCCATCAGTTAATCCACAAGACTACCATGACTTGTTTTACTTATTATAACAGTTTTTTTTTCACTTTATTTTTGGCAATCAATCTTTCAGATTATTACTGCCATTGTCGAGTAGTCAATAATATTACAAGCGTCGTGCGATCATTTCAATATTAAGCGTCGTGTGAGTCAATATTCTAACAAGATGGTAGATCCCTTGTTAGAACCTTCCTGGGAGTTTTTGTGGCACCTCAGAATTTCATGCTCCGTGGTATTATTTTCCATTCACTTTACTTACGCACAATAAACTAACTATATTACGTAAAACACCACCAAATTTACAAAATATAGAGTCAAATAACACAAGATTATGAATAAAATATAAAATCCACTGCATGACAGACCAAGATCCCGCCAAAAAGTCTATTATAACAGTTATAAGCTTTGTATCACATACAAAAAATCAATAAGGGCTGTAATTTGAAGAAAATTTTACCAAATTACTTTTGTGCAATGTTTGTGTACATATTTTTCCTTTCAGTCAGTGTAAGACATTTACCGGACATGATATTTGGAATGCGTTAAACACGGCTGCTATTGAAGATGGAAAGATTCCAAAAGACATTGACTTGAAAGTCGTTTCTAATAGTTGGATAGATAAAGACAGACTTCCTCTCATTACTATCGAGAGGAAAGGAGATGAAAAATCTATTGTAGTAACACAGGTAAGTTTAATCGATCGTGTAGATAATGTATTTATATATTGTTGGGTTTCTAATGTAGGCTAGTTTCATTCTCTACATATGGTATTGGTTTATTTAAATCATAATGTTTTAAGTTTAGATCATATATGATTTGTGGTTTTCGGATAAGCTTTTTACTGTCATTTTTTAAATTAGCTTTTACGATGTGGTTTAAGATGCTAAACATGCTAAACATGAATTTGATTCACAACTTGAAGGTACTAGGTAGCTGGCGGCGGACTTAGACAAACTCCTACCACCAAGCTATGGTTTCATCAGGATGTTTTCCTTCACCAGTAGCTCAACTTAGTTGCAAAGATTCGAACCTACGTTTCTCGACGTGGTGTCCGAACAAGCTATCAACTAAAACATAATCGTTTTGATATCTATACACATTTTTTTCCTTGTTTCATACTTGAAGTTACGTATTTTTCTCTTAGAAAATGTACCTCCGTGAACGTCCACGTGATGTTCCTGATGCTGACCGTATGTCCTGGTGGGTGCCTTTGGTTATTGCTCGGGAAGACAATTTGAATTTTAGTGATACCACTCCGGTGGCCTGGATGAATACCAAAGAGCTCGTCCTTAATAACATGCCGAAGAAGGATAAGTTTGTTATTGTTAATCCTGAAGAAATCGGTAAGTACGTTTGATCAGATTATGAGACATTAATTTTATAAAGCTATCTCATTTAATTTTCCATCTCATACCGGAAAAGTAACTGGCATGAGACATGGTAAATAATACCTTTTAGTGACTTAGTTTAGTACATAAATGTTTAAGATCAGCGAGCGTATGCTTCTTTACTAAGCATTGCATGATTGTATTTATTTGAAAAATATTGGTTGAAACTAATTCATGTTCTTATGCTTAAAAATAACTTGGAAGATAATGGTTTTAATAGAGCGACGAGATCATAAATTCAACTTTAGACACGGCATGCGCTTCAGTAGTCATCATTTTAAGAATTAAGATCATTTCTACTGTCTCTAGGGCCATTTCCTGTTAATTACGATGAGGAGAATTGGATACTTCTCTCAAAGTATCTCCAAAGCTCGGAACGTACTAAGATTCCTGAACTGACTAGAGCCAAGTTACTACATGATGCTTGGAACTTAGCGTATGCTGGTGAACTGTCATTTGCTACAGCCTTTGAAATGACTTTGTTCCTGAAAACTGAACGTCATCCACTGGTTTGGGATCCTGTATTTACAATGATAGATCATTTGGGAAAACGATTATGTGTTTGCATGGAAAATAAGTTTAAGGTAAATCATCTTTGCAACATTTAAACTCTACTGGCTAAGTTTGTATAGAGATTACGATAAATTTAAAATGTTCTTTCTTTATTTTATTTTTCGTAACCAATCATCAAGTAGATTATTACTGGCATTGTTGAGCAGAGAATGATATTAAAAGTTTCTTGCGATCATCTCAATGAGTTAATAAAATGGCCATAATAGCCATCTTGCTAGAACTTTCCAGGGAGTTTTTTTGGCAAGTCAGAATCCATGCTCCATGGTATTGTTTCCCATATAATTCACTTGTGCACAATAATAAACTATATTACGTAAAACCCGCGAATATTACAAAATATAGAGCCAAACAACACAAGCTTATGAATAGAATATAAACTCCACTATACGACATTTCAAGATTCTGTCAAAAACTCCCAATGTTGTATTTTATTCGTCATTTAATAAGGTTTTCTTTTACAAAATTTACATTAATTTATAGGGGAGTTTTTCCTCTAATTCTAAAAAAGGAAAAAGGATTCTAATCACTATTCCAATTTCAGTCTAGAACCTTCTAATTTGATTAACAATGTTGTATGTAATATTTATTTCTTCTACTTTTTTGTTAATTACAAACATCGCTTAACTCTTACATATTTAAAACCTCCAGGTTTACGTAAGATATCTCTTAGTTCCTTTGTACGAAGAGCTGGCCAAGAATATAAAAGAAGACGAGGAAAGTTGGCGCAAAAATTTACGGTCGATGACGAAAACATTTTTGTGTTCTGCTGGGTACAAACCATGTGTAAAAGAGGCCCAAAAACAATATGGCAAGTGGATGGAAGCTAAGAATCCTGATGATGGCAATCCGTAAGTGTTTCCATAGAGTTCATTTAAAGTGCTATTCGTTTTAAAACCTTAAGAAAATATAGTTTCTTTTCCCAGTTTTTCTTAATCGATAGGTTTTGCGTTTGATCACATTATCGATTGGCATTAAGTGACAATGTAAATGAAGATAATAAAGAGCAAATTCTAGATAGAATAGCTTTTAAATACAGCTGTTGAAACACACATGAAGCTAGCTAAATAACAGATTTTTAATTTGAGGATGGTAGCTGGCCTACCACGACGTAGTATTTATCGTAAACCTACGCTCAATGTACGATCAAAGAGATTGATTGAATTGATGCCCAAACTAGCTAGTAATAAGTCGTTATCGGTTCACAATTTGGAATTGGTATACCTGACTACAGCAATAACTACTATAGGAGCGATGTGTAGTATTTGTTTTGTTACAACTTACGTTTCTCTATATTATTATAAGCATTTGTTTCAACCAGCTGATAATCTAGTTTTATTTAGTACATTTCTTCTACATTAGTACATTTAATGTATTCCAATCTGATACCGCGGTACTTTGCTAGAGTATCTCATATCAAAGCCCTAATTTATGAGCATCTGTGATTTTCCAATATTTATTTCATTTTTCACAAATATTCAACGCACATAATTTATTTTACGCAAAGGTCTTGTATAACTGTTATTGAAATACACTCCGTCTAGGTATCACATACAGTTTTCTTTGAATTTAACTCTAATACTTGTATTCAAAGAAATACCTTTACGGCATTAGGGATTGGTTTTTGTACAAAATTTGTTTTACATCGCCTCAAATGCTTCGCGTGGGTCAGTAGACATAAATACCTAATTCGATTAACTCTGAATACGTGACCCAATCTTTTATTGAGTTCACCGAACGATAATAACGTAAAGGGATAACAGGTTCCAGGTTAAGCGGGCTTTGGGTTTCCTTCAGTGATATCTGTAAACCTTTTTAACTTCATGCATCATTACAATACTTTAGAAGGCTACAGAGACATTTATAATTAAAGTTACTTTTCATATCATCTAAGTTTTACGACATTAAAGCAAATTTTCCAAAAATGTCTCATTATATCCTTATCCTATCTTATATACAGTTTAGACACATTTTTACGACACAAAATATATATAGGAGTGCTTGGTACACATGCATGTTTCAATAACTCATATACATATATCTAGATAACTTAGCTTAGGTTAGCTCAGATAGGTCTCGGCCCATCTTTCCATTGCACAGGTCCGGCGGACGAGGGAGACGGCCGGTGTGTATCCATCTGTCTTCTTACAAGATGAGGCCCGGCGGCAGCGCTTTTACTGCTGGGCTTACCGCTTCGTGCGATTCGGACATAATCCACCCTCTCCCCCACGCTAAAAAAAAAAAAAGTTAGGTCGCGAATTTTGCACAAAACAGGCGACAGTCTAAGCCGAGGTGTGCCGTGCAAATTTGAGTTAGTCGTCCAAACATCCCAAATCGGCTAAGTGCCTTTATTGCTCGCCTCAATAGTTCGGTGAAGCTGTAAAGACCTTTCCAGGTCAACAGCGTTTTCATTTCGAAAAAAAAAATCTCATCATATATAACCATGTTCATAAAATACAATTTAGAGATCTTATAATTTTCTTATTCTTTTCTCACCTTAATAAGGTCAGCACACCATGTTGTGATGTATGACTTGGCTTAATTTTTACGATAGGTTGCCTGCCTGACATCAACCCTCCTGAGAATATTTTGTTTTACCACTATATGCATTTTTTTTAATATCATATAGGAGGCTAACGAACGAGCGGGTCACTTGTTTCTAAGCGATCACCGCCGTGCATAGACACTAGAAACCCCAGAGGAGTCGCACATGCGTTGCCAACCTGTGTTTAGGGAGTGGAGAGAAAGGAAGAGGGGTTAGAGGAGAGAGAAAGGGAGAGGAGCAGGAAAGGGTGGGGAGGGAAGATGGGTCTCCTGCGCTCTCACTGACCGAAGAAACGCAACAATGCAAGCACTGTTACTTCACGTCGGTTTTCTGTGAGAGGGTGGTACTAGCCCGGTCGAACCGACCCATTCATGCTGAAACGAATAATAGCTCCAGCGTGGCTCTACCACCTACAGTGTTACCACCTATATGTTTTTCATTATTGTATATGATTACGAAGTTTAATAGATACATATTCTAATTTTACAATTTCTTTGTAGGCTTTATCATTGATAGGCTATTTATAGTTTCTATTTGAACGGCACTACTATCCGGTTCAAAAACGAAGTTGTTTAAGATATATGGCTGGCTTACTATATTGTCATTTTTAGGTAACAGAAAGCTAGCTCTTTTTTCTCGAACTGACTACGCTATTGACCTAGCAAGGTCTTAGCAGCTTCACCGGACTACTGGAAAACTAGCTAATTTTAGACCGCTCCCGACGACTGCATCTTGTTTTTTTTTTTCAGTAGCCGCGGTTTTAAGGATAGGACTTCCAATATTATATTTTGCTACTGTTTTCGTACAAGCTTTTGAGGTCATTACTCTCTGGTTGTTGTTCAAAATTTTGAAATCTAATCATGTCTAAATTATCATATTATCAGAAGTACATTTAATGATAGAAGCTATTTTTTTCCCTTAGCATATCAAACCAGTACATCTGCCCAGTTTTTAAATACGGTTCAATAAAAGAATGGGAGTTTGGACTAGATAGAGTTATCAATTTTCCTCCCTCTCGGAAGCAGAGCGAGAGGACATACCTCCTGAAGACGCTTGCTGGTTGCCCGTTAAATGATATCAAAATTAACAAGTTGTTGAATGTGACGCTATTGGAGGAGAATGGAAATTTTACAGAGACGGACCTTTTCTTGATATTCAGCATGTTATCGGGTAATCTTCAGGCACAGCCTTTGCTTTTGGAGTTCGTGTCTACGCACTGGGAGATATTGAAGGAAAGGTCAGTATGTTTGTAGTTTTCTTTCAACCCTTATCTTACTATGTAGGTAATTTAGGATCTATAATAACAGATATATTTCGTTAATCTCTATTCTTTGTAGCATATGACATGTAGGTTATGATCGATCTCAGCTTTAGACTTTGATTTAATTCATTTTAAGCATTTTGAAATAATACTTTTTATGGAATGGCTTTGAAATTGTGATCGGCAACCTTTTTGTGTGACGAACAGTGGTGGGGGTATACACTGTGTCGGGTAGAATGCCGGAAACACCAGTTTACGTCCGATCACTGAAGCTTAGCAACATCGGTTGCAGTCAGTAGGTACTTGGATGGGTGACCGCTTGGGAAGACCGCGCGACGTTGGAGTTTGTATCTTCTAATTCAAAAATTTTAAACCTCTACTGTTCCAATCCATTCAGTAAAACTTACTGCGGTTGCCTTCAGATATAAAAATAGTCTTTCGTTATATATACAAATTGGATTCACTGACATTCCATTGCATATGTATTCATTGCTTTTTAGATTTTCTACCAGAACCAACTTATGGGATAGTCTCATAACAGCGGCTACTTCTCCGTTTAAAACAAAGGACGGCTTAGATTCGGTTTCTAACTTATATATAGCACATTATGGGAAGTTTGGATCCGCCGAGCATATCATTGAGAAGTCGATGAGAAACATCAAAGAAGAGGCCGCGTGGTCGACAGAGAACTTCCCAATTATCAATGATTGGCTCCAGAAATTCCTTGATAGTGTCGATCTAAGTAAAGATCAGTCGATATTGTAAATATTGAATTTTTGTATATAAAGTTTCTAATAATTCTTTATCTTCAAGTTTTATGAAATCACGATGCAGATGAAACTTTTTTCGGATCGTAAGCATTTAATTGAATATTTTAGAAAAATGATTCGATTATAAATCGAGGTATTAAAATAGTGTTTTTAATCTAGCTTAATAACTGAAAAATTTATATAATAATGGGAAAGCGACAGTAGACAATTTTTCCAAACTATAAATGCGCTAGACGGACGAAAAAATTTAAAGCGATGGAAAAAGTGTTTCACGCTAATAAAAACCAATAAAGAAGAAGAAAATATTGAAAGTAATTGTGGATTATAATTATAATTTGAAGTGACTCGATGTATCTGTAGGTCTAACACAATGATATAATTTTCGATAGTCTAGAAGTCCATATAAAATAATATGGGATAAAAACGCTAGACGTAAGACCAAGTTATAATTAAATGCCACGAATGCCTCCAATTTATATTTGATTTTAAAATAAAAGAAGAATTGATTGTCTTATAAATGTTCTATCTAACACAAAACTATTTGTATTGAGTAGATTAGTCTAGAATTATTATATCTACATCTTCCAAGTATAAGGAGATTGCCTTCACGATTATTAATCACAATGTGTATCTAAATTTAATGATGCAATGTTTAGAAACATTAAAGTTTCTATATTTATTGTTTAATTTTCTATTAAATATTGTATATATTTAATAATTGTAAAATTACAATTCAGTTAAATGATTTATTGAACTATAATTCAGGTTTATTTATCGTATTATAATAATTATAATTTGCTATTGTAAATATTTGTAATGTAAACTGTTTGTAAACTTTTAAATAAATTATTTCTAGAATATGATTATATTATTTTAAGATACTAAAATAGCATGTTTTCCAAAAATCTGGTATTACATTTATGCTAATTTAAATAGTATAAAGAAATTTGTAAAAAAATTCATGTTACTTAAAATATAAATACTTCATCTTATGATGACCAGAAGCAAATGAATTTAAAAGTGAGATTACACACAAGTGTCTAAAAAATGATACGAGAGTTTTTATATTTCTAACCAATGATATTACAATTTCTAATAGAGCATACAGTCCAGAAACCGTAAATAAAAAAAAAGATTATTGTGGTACTTCTGTCGGACTAAGGAAGATGGATCGAGGGGCCCATCTTTCCATTGTACAGGTCCGGCGGACGGAGGAGACCTCCGGTGTGTATATGGCTGTCTCCTAATAAGACACGGCCTGGCGTGGTTTTGTTGCTGGGCCAACCGCTGGGGAGGCACGATGAAGTCTATAGAGATCTCGTATCGCCCCAACTATAGTGGCAGACGTACACCGTGGGGTTTTAGTCCGTGCGAGTCGGACATACACCCATCCTCTCCCTCGAGAGGGTGGTGTATCCATAAGAGATTTCCCCATGTAAAAAAAGATAGATCGCAAATTGCATGAATCAGGCAACAGCCCAAGCCGAGCTGCGCCATACACCCTTGAGCTAGTTGTCAAAATAAAATCGGCTGAGTCCTTAAGTACTTGTCTTAGTAGTCCGATGAAGCTGTTAAGAACTTGCTAGGTCAATAGTGTAGTTCGAAAAAAAAAAAACAGCTGACGCGTATGCCATGTATTAATTATAATAGCGAAGGCGGGAGTTGGTGTGAAGTTATTGGCTACCTTTGAACCAAAAAGCGCGTAGAAAGACTCGCTACGGAAAACTCTTACACTTTTTTCGGCTAGCCCTCATCCGTATCGTGAGATAAGGAACTTCGTTCCAGTTATAATAACTTAAGAAGGCGTTTAAATTGTTTTTCTATATATTTGTGTACAGAATCATGATACCAAAATGAAGTAGAATAAACTATTTATCGTTTGTTTGTTTTTCTTACATCGTTCCATAATATATATTAAAAAGATTCTACTTTAGTTTTATGGTAATAGGTAATGGTAATTCATTGCTCTTAGCTGTAGGGTAGTGGAAGTTCGGCATGGATGTAAAAATGACATATGTTTAAAAGGTATGAACACTAAGTTGACAGGTGGCAGATGAAAGTAAAAGAGAAATATCGGTTTTCTCGACCGTAAAGTTTTAATAATTCTGTATGAAATTATACTATCCTGAGGGCTAGGCTAGGATAGGCTAGGCTAGGATAAAATCACGTGATATAGCGTTCAGATATGTCATCTCCATACATTTTTCCGGTTTCTTTTTGTGTTAGTGATTGTAGATAAGCAACCTGGCTAGGCCCCCTGGTACTTCTAAGTACAAATAATTGGTGGATCAGAGGACGAAAAAAAAACTTATGTTAACGACATGCGAGTGATACGTTACCCATATGCTTATGACTACTTACACAGCGTTTTCGTGAGAACGTGTCAATAAATTGTACTGGCGACCTGCTTACTAAATAAAGGCAATATAAAAAGACAGTGTCAATAGGTGCTAATGTCTCTTAACTTGTCGTAGCATAAACGATGTGTTCCACGGTAAGTAGTTACATATATCCTCTCCAAGAAAGTCTAATAAGGAGCCCTCTTAAAATCAGGTACAACACTGTCATGACACTAACATTTAATTCCAATAATTGTACAAACTTTGAACGTTTAAATTCTAACATGAAACACGAATACTTGTAATTACTTTTTATGATAAGAAGTTAATTAATTATATATATATGTATGACAAAATATCCTGTTGATAGTACATTATGATTGTTAACCTAACATCTAAGAAGAAATACGTAAATAACTCTTGTAACATTGATATATGTCGTTGGATGATTAAACTAAAGCATATTATTCACGCATCCAATAAATATAATTGTAACTGTCTATGTTTGTAAAATATGTATCATGAAAAGATAAACCAGATCAAGTACCTTAACGGTTCTTTTCGATGACTGGGTTGTTGTAACAAAACGGTGATCTAGTCCGGTGAAGCTGTAGAGGCCTTTCAAGGCCAATAGCGTAGTCAGTTCGAAAAACAAACACAAACCGGTGGTAGCTTTGACGTTTGTAAGCGCCTTCTCAGGTCCTAAATTGAAACATTTTTGATTTCGATAAATATGAAGTATTTTTTAAACTACAGTTTATTCCATTTCATTTCTCGATCTAATATACTACATAAAATGAAAAATAAATGTCATTTATACTACATAAGAAACCGGTGTGATAAAAATTAATTCGCATCACATGAGAAACAGCATTGAAAGAAATTAATAATCATCAAGTAAAACGTGCAATATTCTATGGTTATTACAAGCTAATAATTCGTTACATTCTAAAATAAACTATATCTATCTAATTTTAGCCATTCCTAATATTTCCTGTTATATTTATTTATTTATTTGAAACACCAACAAGATTTACACTAGAATAGTACATTACATGCAATTTTAAAGACTCTATTTAAGTGAAATCTTAATTATAGGTATTTACGACGTATTTAATATATTCTACAGCAAATAACTTAAGTAAATGAGTAAGCTAAAAGAAAAACAACAAATAAAAAAGAAAAAAAACGCTAATCATACACTCTAATATTCTATTCTATTTAATACTAGCTGTTACCCGCGGCTTCGCACGCGTTTTTTTTAATATATTAAATAAATTTAAAATTGTGATTACACATCTAGTGTAAATTACAATAATACTTTTTCAAAAATATTTGTATCACACGCACATCATCTACTGTAACAAGTAACGTGTACATTATGCATGTGAATACTAATAGTGTATCGAATGGGATGGAATTATGATCAGCCACATAACTGGAATTTTAAACTATATATCACCCTCAGTGCTCACACTATATAAGAAAATAATGAAAATATGAAGCTACACATTATCGAACAATATTAAATAAAACAGCTAATTAGTTACTTATTTGCCCGTAAAATTCCCGTTCAAATATTACTTGTAGTCCGGTGAAGCTGTTAAACGTAGTCATTTCTAAGAAAAAAAAAACATTCAAATAGGTCCAGTCGTTTCGGAGATTACCCGGAACAAATAAAAAAACAGACATATCGACAGAGTTAAAAAAAATGTTGATGTTTGTAGCATCACAGATTATATTCACCAAAAATAATTTATTTTAATATAAATTTCACTCACTTTACTTTTATAATACGTAATATATCACAAATAAAAAATTGGCAACAAAACTAATGTAGAATAGAGTTTTTTACGAGTGTTTGGCGGGATTTCAGTCTGTCATGTAGTGGATTTTATATTTTTTTCATAATATTGTGTTACATGATTTTATATCGTGTAGAAATTGGTTGCGTATTATATAATATCGTTCGTTTATATTGCATAAGTGAAATAAATGAAAAATAAAACCACGAAGCATTAATTCTATGGTCTTGAAGATTAAGAAGATAAAAAATTACGTTATATTATGTAGAGGATTCGGCGCTTATACATATCTTTACAATAACTTAGACATAGAAGAAAACTAATTATATTGACAACTTCAGAATTGGCTGTATGAATTAATTCCTTCGACTGTCTTATTGGACGAATATTATTACTACTAAACTTTCTGAATAACAACACAAAATAAACTTAAGAAATGTTTGCGATATAAACGTAACACGTATAATTAAAAATGGAAAACAAAACTAACGTAGAATAAACTTTTTTAATAGGAATACAAAATAAACCATGAAAATATTTTTGATAGAATGTTATTGTGTTACCATGGCAACGCATATAATACTGACATTAACACGCAGTGGAAGCTTCCAAAATAGCCCGATTTTGAGACATTCTTCATTAGTGCTCAGCTCCTTTTGGTTTTAACGTGATGCTATGTAGCCTAGAGCCATCCTCGATAAATGAGCTATCTAACACTAAAAGAAACTTTTAAATCGGATCCGTAGTTCTTGAGATTATCGCGTTCAACCAAACAAACAAACTCTTCAGCTTTATATATTAGTATAGATAATGACGATTGATAAAAAAATCTAAAAACCTTATGGATGGCAAAATTTGAACTTCATTCTTGATGTATAAAAACTGGAAATCTTAAACAAATTAAACATGATATATGAATTAATAAAATTGGATTTAGTTCTTTTGAAATGTAACGACTCAAATATCTCATCGTCTACACAGCTTCGGTCTTAGAACTCCCAGCATACGACAAAACGCAAATATTTACACTGTTCTCATAACGTCAACCATTGTACATAGTTTCCTTCGAATAGAACAATAACCATGTTCATATAATACTACCACACTAGATAATTAACTAAATACAAAATCTTTGACTGATTATTGTGACAATAAGAAACAATTTACAAGTGTTTGTCTGAGCTTTTTTTTGGCAGATCTGTCATATAGTGGATTTTATATTTTATTCATAGTCTTGTGTTGACGCTATATTTTGTAAAATTGGTGATGTTTTAAATATAGTTCGGCTATTGTGCACAAGTAGACGCGAAATAACACCACGGAGCATGAATTCTGAGATGCCTTAAAACTCCATGAAAAGTTCTCACAGAACAACCACCGTCTTGTTAGAACATTGGAATTGCCACAAGACGCTTGTAATGATATTACCTACTTCACATTGGCAGTAATAATCTGGAAGATTGATTGTCGAAAAAACTTGTAAAGTTTTAAGTATTGATAAAACCAATAAATTCTTGATTTCGTATTGTTTGGGCCAATTCACCGATATATTCTCAAACACTAATCACGGGTAATGGTCTTCTCACGACCGATTACTGGGCATAAATAAAGCTGTGTTTGATTGTAGTTTTCATTCAAACTCTGTCCTAAAACTCTTATATAAAATAACTGTTCATTGTTTTGCCGCGCGGTTCGTATTATTGAATGTCTATATATGGACATATGGAGTGTATAGTGACGTGCTGAACAATCATATGTTAAACGTCCGATACATTCATATGTGTCTCGTGGATGGCGTTGAGACGGATACGTGCTCGAGCTTCACGGTCTGGGCCTTAGACCATCATCAGGTGAGTGAGACTATTCTTTGCCCAGTTATTGGTGAGAGAGGATCCAGTGGTATAAGACTCGATGCCACCGGCAGTTTGTTGCCTACTCCGCTACTCCGCTAGGCCATAGTATCGCCGTCAAAGCGGTCGAAATACTGACTATTTTGGAAAACGCCGCTACACGTATAATATCACATACTATAGGAACCATCTTTATTGTCATATATCTATACATATAATAAGAATGGAAGCTAACGTGTCTGTACTTCAAGATTTCTGTGAGAAAAATGTTGCAGGCATCTTAGTATAAATAATACAATACAATTCAGTTATTTTTACAAATGTCTGTGTGTGTTTGAACACGCATCACTGCTAAATTACTAATTTCACGATAAATTTTAGTTTTGGTTTCATTCAAATCGGTTCACTCTATCAAAAGTTATTGTAATTTTAATGACGACGCGACTTAAGTACCCGAGAAAAGTAAACAACTAAATAGATTAATATATTCAGATGATTTTATTTGTCAATGTTTTTTTACATTAAATTCCACCCGGAGAGAGTCGCGCGCACTGTTGACTAGAAAGTGTGGATACTATGTTTCAATTTTTCATGTAACATGCATTTTAGTTTTATAAACTCTGTTGCATAAAGTCTTAATAATTATTTGAATCTTGCAAGCAACATCCGATAGTAGTGTTGTGAATAGTCAGCTTTAGTTTGGTTCCAGTGCGGTTTGCTTTGTCGCAAAGTTATCAGCATGACACTAACCTTGGTGACACACGATCCCTTCCGTGGTAATGCAAATTTGTCATTTTTGTTTTTCTTTATGTATTCACCATAATACTATGTATTTAGGATAGTCCGTTCAGTTTATAACAATGTATGTAAAATCGATATATTTCTTCTATTCGAAAGAATTTGAACTTAATCTAATGATTCTTTATGTTGTTACTTATTTCCTAATCCAGAAATATATCTGAACTTTAAGTACATGATTTGAACGTATTTAAAACTTACAAGTTTAAGTCTATAGTTATGTAGTAGGCAGTTATTAAAACATCTTCGTGATTAGTTTATAGTTAAAATGATTTTAACTTTTCTACAGTAAATATTATAAGGCATCAATGAAAAGTGCATGCATATATTTAGTATAAATATACTTTAATTTAAGGTTTAATAATGTTTATAGTTTTTAAGTTTATAGATTAAATTAGTTGGTAATTGAATTGTATTATATTATTGTATCGTAGAGGTATTGTTATTCATAGAAATTTTTCTAAACGTATTCACACACTTAGATATTGGATTCTGCAAAAATTTTTACAATTTATTCATGGGGTAAATATACATATACACTCAAATATTATTTCTATGCAAATTTTCTCATCACCATTCACAACTTCAGTTGTTGAATCCATTCGTAAACAATTTTCGCAATATAAAGCCAACGTTACCTCTCAACCGAATTGTGATAACCATAGTTCATCCTTTTGAGTATCCGTGTGTCACGGTATTTGTTGTAACATGACCCGTCTCGCAATTATTGGAGTAAACGGGAATTATAAAGCAGTCGCGTTATAATAAAATTGGAGATGTTCAATTATTTCGTGTTGTTATTAATTGGTGAGTTTTATATTACTTTTTATATTATTTCTAACAAATTGTTTTATTTATTTAAATTGTAGTTTTTTTCTTTGTTACTAGGCTTACTTATCACAATATTCAGGTCATTAGGGTTAGTTCTGTTACACTTTATCTGAGGTTTCTAATAAATAACACGTAATTTACTGGTCTGTCTCGTATAATTCTATTGAATATTATATTACATAAAATATATACAGAATTGAATCGGATTTAAAGAAATCAGTTTATCTATGACTTATTGAAAATAAACACTGAAAATACACAGTATACAACTATTCTGTTGTCAGTGTAATGATTTGGAAGTATAAAGAATGTAAGTTTTCTAACTTTATGTTCTTTGATAATGATTCGCATTTTGTGTTACCTTCATTGCTCGTCTATCGAGTTTGTGTTTATCTAAAAAACTAATTAAGTATCTTTGTTAATAACGCCAAGCTTCATAAACAGCTACTAAAAAATTGTTTGCCGAACGAAGGAGGATGAAGTATTGAACTGTTTAACTCTGCCTTTTTATATATAGATTAGTGGTCTTCCAATGTTTCAATGTAGACTAGATTGTACAAATAATGTAGGCGTAAGGATGATTAATTATGACGAAATAGAAACTTGTAAATAAAGGCTTGATTGTGTGAAAATAATAGTAACTAAAGCTCATTATTTTCTACCATTAAGAAAAGAACTGAGAAACAGGAAATTAAAAGATATTAAATTGTTCATCTTTAGTTAGTTATCTATACTAATATTATATAGAGGTTAACCTTGGTTTGTGAGTTCGGGTGTTCGTGGTAATCTTCGATACTACTGGTTCGAATTATTAATTCTGTCACTGTCAGGAAGGTTTTTTTTTTTTTTTTATTGAAGCACGACAATGTGACTGCACTATGCCTGATGGTAAGCATAGTACTTTTTTAATGATACGGCGACCACCGAGAGACAGATTATCCATCGTCAGTCGCCGCTGTCATGCCGGCCATAATGACGAAAGTCACTGGATATGTACATGCTGATCCCGAAACGCGACGCGCAAAAGCGAGTCACTATGACGGGCTTTTTCGCCATGTACATGCTGGTTGCGACCCAGTCGGGCTGTAAAACCCTACCACCCCGCTATCGCCATTGCCTCGTTCGTTGATCAGCAGGGTGCACCACGTGCAGGTGAGGTTGGCTTGGGTGTCTCAAGTCTTAAGATGTTACTCGACACCCCTTACGCCCCTTATATTATCATTGCATGCTATAGACTATATAGTGCTATAGACTACTTTTTTTGGTAAATATATATTTCCAATAATTAATCGCAATATATTTAATTCAGCAAAAAATCTATAACATGGCGCGCGCTACTTGAACGGTTTGGAAGAAATAAAACCTGCCACAAATATATTTAATAGTTTTAGCTTTATAAAAAGTTCACAACAATATATATCTAAATTTAATATCTCTGCCAAAAAGATGGTTTATATGTCAAAAGTAAAACAAATTTTACAAGATTACGTTCAGATACAGATTCCACGTATACAAGTCTTCATAAATTATCATAAAAATAAATAGCTAAATCAAAATGATGGAGATTTCGTGAAGATAAACATTATTCTTCAAAACATGTTAATTGATGGAGTTGGTCAGAATATAATGCGAAATAAAAACTATAAGTCGGTGATATTATTGCGCTGTCGCTGCCGCTGGCTGTGCGATATAAGTAGGCGGAACATAGAGGCGAAGAGCACAGGAGCAACTGAGGGAGTACTATGAAGACATTTCTCGCCAATATATATATATATATAATGTAAGCTTTGTTGTTAATTTTGACAGCAGCGTGTTTGATCCGGGCATCAGAATCTGCATCAGGGTCATGCCCCCCGACGCTGCCGGTGGATTTGTGTGAACCGTCGTGCGGTCCATCGATTCCATGCAATGGGACGCAGCTATGCTGTCCTACTGCTTGCGGCGGAGCCATGTGTGTTGACGCAATGTCGCAACGTCACTTCGTCACTTTAGGTCAGTATTTTAAAATTAAATACATTTGAATAAAGTATTAGACTCTAAGAAGATGCTTATGAATTTCAAAACTAGCACCGCTTTGGAAAACAACCTAGTCGTCGAAAAGAACCATCAAGAGAGTCGATTATATTTATTTTTTAACATTACATGTATATATACATTATATTACACATTGCAACCGTTTTTAGTGGATGCACTGACACAAGTCAATTTCGGACATTATCATCGTTCCCATCTCTAAAATAGCATTTTAAGATCAAAACCCGCTTGACATGGCCGTTTAAAATTACAATCAGGGAAATCGGTAATACGCTTCGGGAATTTGTTGGGACCCAAGACTGATACCTAAAAAACTGTTACTTGTTTTACTGAGTCTGAAACATGGGACGACCAATTCGTTACAGTTTCTGGTATTTAATACACACACCTATTAAAGTAGCTTAAGTAAATATGGTTTAGTATATAGCGTGATCGGATACCCGCGCTGATCGATGTATGAGTCTGACGTATCAAGGTAAACATAGCGATGAAACTATAGCCTGTTCGGCTTTCTTTCAACACCTGGGTAGCTACCATCCTCGAATGGAAAATCTGTTGCCAAACGTTTATAGATGCGTTCGGGCAGCTATATTTGAATGCCAGTTCTTTAGGTTTAGCCTGTTCGCTATCTTAGATCTCATCGTCATCTATACTAATATCATAAAGTGGTAAAGTTTGTGAGGTAGGTTATCTCAGGAACTACTGGTCGGATTTGAAAAATTTTTTCAATGTAGCTCATTTATTGAGGATAGATATAGGCTATATATCATAACGCTAAGGAGAATAGGGGTGGAGCAACAATGAAGACTGTTTAAAAATCGAAGTTTTCTTTTTCTCATGATAGCTTTCGCTACGTGTTATCGTTAGCCCAAAGTATCTATACCATGCGAACGAAGTTGCGGCCAGACGCTAGTTTGAAATAGTTGAAATTGCAGTTAAACACTAAAACAAAAAAAAAAAAACAAATGAATATTGAAGACCTCATTATTCCGGTGTATTCGTAATTATTATTATTATTATATATACCTATATATTATACAAAACGGTAATAGACTCTTCATCGTGACTCTTTTTATTTGCTACGCTTCCATAGTTTGTATCCTCAAAAATCGTTAGTTTGTCCTGTTGCAATAACAAAAAAACATAACACAGTTAATTATATTTTTTAGTGAAGTCTGGTCGATGTCCCGAGTATCCTCGTGGACCCTGGATCTGCACACATATGTGTACAGGTGACTCTGATTGCCCGAGAACGCTGAAGTGCTGCCACAACCGTTGCGGCGCCCTCACCTGCCAGAAGCCAGATTTAGACGCTGATGTCGATTCAACACCGTCTGTCGAGTAATTAAACCAGTTAGCCGTAAAGCAGAACAGTCATTGAAGAAAGACACTGCTTGAATTTTTTTTACCGATAGTACTGTCTTAAAGAAAACTAAAGCTTTTAAAAATAAACAATAAAAATACTATATAGTATTCTACTCGAGATGGTTTTAATTATCAGAAACTAAATGCAAGCTATGATGCCGATTCAATACCGATTATTTAATAATAATTAATCCCCATGTACAACAAAAAAAAAATCGCAACATTTACGGAGACTGAAAAATGTAACACTGTTTTTGTATTTCGTTCGTTGGATTTTAAAAGTTTATATTAAATCATATTCATTATCCGACTGTACAAAACGTTGTGTTTTCGACAGTACCTGAACAAAATAAACACAATAATAAAAGAATTACCTTAATATATTTTTAGGAAAAACAACATCCAATATTATTAAGAAATGTTATTCGATATGTTTTTGTCTTCAGATATTTCTTATGAATTCTTTGATCATAACATTTTAACTGCCATCTTTACCTAGATTAATTACCGTCGTATCGAATAACAGTTATTGGAAAGAGGTAATGTCTGTATTCAAAATAAAAATAAGCGAAATAATATACATTACAGATAAATCGTCGCCTTAAACTATTTAAAATGACGATGGCTCAGTTGATAGCGTTTTCGGACACACTTAGGTTCGACTCCTTGCGACTCAGTCGGAGTTTTCGATGATGGAAAACATTTTTGTACCAAATTATTAAAATAAAATGTTTCAGAAAAGGCGCAGTGAAACATTTTGTAAACAACTTCGAAACTTCTATGAATTTACGGTAGAGTAAAAACCAAAATGTTGAAACAAATAGGTTTCTTTGTCGGGTCGCTTTTAATATTTTAATTTAGTCATTTTATTAGGGTAAACCAGTAACAATAACACTGAAAACGGCAACCAGTTAGGTATTTAATTCAGTACAAAATATATAGTATCTTAAACGTTAAGTGATTAGCTTAACAACGAATTCCGATTTTGTGTTTTTTTCTTGAAACGTGTAATGTAATGCTAAAAATATTATGTGGCTCGCTTTATAAGCAGATAATAGATTGCCTAGATTTCCTAGATGCCTAGAGTTCCTAATTCTCTACAATAGAATTGTTACACGCGTATGTTAACCAATAATGCTGTGTGAGATTTAAAAATGTCAAATTTGAACACTATTTGCAATCCTGGTCTTTAAAAACACTATACACGTACAGGCAACTACTACAGTAATGTACAAAGATCGTGTGATGACGTAGTCACAATATTCTTATATATATATCTATACCATCCAGTAGTCACTTTCTATTTGGTCCGTTAGTAAAACCTAACTATAGGTAACTTGGTCCATATATTATCCACTTTAAAATGAGTACGATAAACACAGACTCTGAGTTAATTAATTTTAGTTATCTCTGTATCTTAAATATTTCATTATTATGCACCTTAATTTCCTTGTTCAATGTCTGTGATTCGAGAACCTTCATCCAATTATGAAACAAATGAATATGAGTACGGTAGTTGGAGTACATCTCTCGAATCTTCTGCATTGGATTTTTTTACAACAGTGCGCACTTGTTATTTTTAATATTTTGTTTCGAGATTAACAGCATACACTATGTCGGGATCACATTGTTTTGTACAATTGAAAGCTTCGGAATTTCATACAATGTAAAATAATTTACAAAGACCTAAAAAAATCTGGAAATTATTATGCTTTCAACTTTTAAGTAGTAATTTATTTCGTCTATTACTGAAATCGAATATTTATTCAAATACAATAAAGCCAGGCGCCGAGAGCTTCGGTTAATTCACAATTTCCCTTTAGAATATTATTATTTCTTACGTAAACAGGAAATTTTATTTTTCTGATTGAATTATTTCGCGCTCCAATGAACAAACGATTGGGGAGCGAGTCCGTTTATTATGAAATTTCTTTGACGATCTACTAATCCCCGAGGTTTAGGTTTACGTAACGTATATATTTGTGAAACATGACACGTTTGAAACCAAATTTAGAGACAATTTACTTTAATCCGAGGTCAGTTAAGGTTATACCATAAGGCTAGTGTGGAAATTGCTTGTTAATTAGTCTAATGATGATCCTTGAAATATATCAGTGCCAGGACTGTTGTTTGCGGCGCGAATACTCGTGGTGGTTGTACTGCACGCGATCATAGTAGTCCGGTGAAACTGTTAAGATCTTGCTAGGTCAATATCGTAGTCAGACAGAAAAAAGAGGAAAGCACCAGATCGTACAATGGTTTCAACTGATTTACGTAAATCTACTTAGAAAATGATGATAGTATTGTATGTAAAATATGTTGCAAGATATCTCATTTTACACAAATGGATGTAGGATATTGATTTTGCTGTAGATTTTACTGAAATTCATTACAAACATAGCAATGGTTCGTTGCGTTCGTTAAAATAACGTATGACATCATTTTCGGGCACTCTCCTGAATCTCCTGAAAGTCATAGTTAACTGTTATTCTCAAGTTGAGAATCTACGATAGGCACCTATTTTAAGCATTTATAAGTTTATTCGGGCAGGTAGTAGTGGTAGAGCCAAGCTGAAGCTATTATTGTTTTCAGCACAAATGGGTCGGCTCGTCCGGGGAAGCGTCACCCTCTCACAGAAAACTGACGTGAAGTAACAGTGCTTGCATTGTTGCGTTTCGTTCGGTCAGTGAGAGAGCCGGAGATCCACCTACCCTCCCCTTCCCCTTCCTCCTTCCCTTCCTGCCCCCCCTCGCCATCCTCACAAGCCCAGGCTGGCAACGCACTTGTGACTTGTGACTTCCCTGGTGTTGCAAGTCCTTTCAGCCTTCTTCCAACCAGTCCTTTTAGCCTGTCACAAAAGTCATATTGTGCACCACTAGGTGATATTGAGGTAAATACTGATTACACAAGGTATAAAAAAAGAACTATTTCTTCCATAGAAAGTTCTGTTCATTTATCCGAGTGAATAAGTTAATAGAAAAAAGGTTACTTCATATACAAATAAGAATGCAAAATTATGGAAGACGTTATTAACTCACAGGTGCACGTTACATACGATTCAATATAAAAGCTTACGTTAATGGGACGCGCCAGTCGCAACGATTCAATTTCCACTTTTATATAATCCTGGTTTAACTAGGGGCACCTTTTTAACAGATTGTTGAGAACCTGAATGGTTGTGGTTTCTGTTCAATTTACCATTTTAATAGAAGAAAGATGTGGTAGAAGGAATAGGGTATGCTACATTTTTATCCTTTCAAATCAAACCAACCAAATTTTCTTTTTTTCTCTCTTTTTTTATTTTCTTTTCTCTTTATGCATTTGCATTGGTTCTGGCTATGGTTTACATTTTTTCTTGCGCTACATAGTTCAATTTCGACAACCATTTATTTTCGTTTGCATTAGCTATCTCATGTCATTTTCCCTAAACTTTCAAATGGAGAGTTTCGGGCGGGATCTTGGAATATCTCGTAGTAAATGAAGTTCAAGGGTGCTTAAGTTTTAATGAAGTGTTGCAAGTTAACGTTGCTGGTCGTATTTCTTTATCGGCTTACCTTACTGTTACTCCAATAAAATACTTATAAGTTAAGCAGAAAAATATACATAAAAACTGGCCCGAATGTGTGACTATTTACCTATCACAGGGTTTGTTTAGATCATTATTTGTGCAGAAAAATTATAATCACGCTGCCTAACAGACAGAGGAAGACAAACAAGTACGCCTTTTATAAAAAAAAAAAACTAGTATTTGTATACGGCTTTTCTCGCGTTATTATAGGTTTAACTTATCTTTAGGGAGCAGAATCTTTTCGGAATAAAAGTTACCCTAGGATAGTTCTCAGTACTTTTAATAATGTGTATGCAAAATTTAATAATGATTGGTTGTGTATTTAATGGGTGAAAGGGTACTAAACAAATAAAGACATAAGAAAGAAGGCAGCGGGAATCATTAAGGAAATAAATAAAATACTAATGCACTCCAAATCATTGAGTTTTGCAAATAAAATATTTGTACGCATTGTATTATAAATCGTAGGGATTGTGGTGCACGGCTGAGTGGACGGGAATCCGCGCTGGTGTGAATAAGATGAAGCACCACGATATATCATGTTACCCGCAATTGCCTCGCGAGCCTCACTACAGCTTTCAGGTTTGGGGTTCCTCGGGACGGATTGATGCAAACCAATTAATACGTTTTATCTATTGTTTCGAACAGATTTCTATGTAAGATAGACTTTGGAATATTCTTGTAACATTGTATTGAATTGATATAATATTTAAAGAGTTCTCCATATTTTTATGCGTATCATATATCTATTTCGTATATGTATATCTATTATTAAGCTATTGCATAGCTTCTATCGCGGACCTTGAGCGTGGAGACCGAATCCAAAAATTCTGTAACGAAAAAACCTAACACCCCCCACTCTGCCTACCATGTAGCTCGGCCGAGCGTTCGCTTAACGTATATATGGTACGACTGTACAAAGCTCGCACGAATCGAGAGGAGCTGCTCCGAAATCGGACGAATACGTAATCAGCTGTTTGTGAGAAAGTATACTGGTGTATAGGTATTTATCATCTATGTACAACAGTGAATATCTGTACTCGTATAATTTGTGTACAAAGTCTTTTCCTGAATAACCTACATGTATTGTAAGATAATAAAAATATTTTGAACAATATTAATTTCTCATTTATTTATATAAAAAAAATTGTTTTTTTATCGGTCACCACGCTCAAAAAGTGTAACTTGAATTAATATCAAAGAAAAAAAAACAAAGGAAAAAAATACTGCATAAATAAAATAATTAAATAGTTATAATTGTATAAGTTAATAAAAAATGCTATACAATAGCTTTACCGCGGCAGTCCCCGAGTGCCACACGTATTTTTTTATATTATTATAATTATAATCATTCCGGTAACTCCATCGACTTAAAACAAAAACATTAAAAGTTATATTTTTAAGATAGATTAATCGCTTTAGGCTTAATGAAGCTCCATAACTTCAACGAGCTTCTTGAATGAGCCCTTAATGTGCTCAGTCATATGAGCATTGGTTCAAAGGCACCTAAGGGCCCTGGATGCAACACTGAGAGTTTGTCTATGCTAAATAAGCTAGTTAAACTGATATATACATGTACATGCCAGCATGTGTACTTTGCTAACACGTAGGTACATTTATTTCGAGCCTGCAATCTGGCTAAAGCTGACCAAAACCAAAAAATAGGGGTATGTATTCAGCTACATTCAGCCGTAATTTTAAAGCAACTAGAGTAAGCAACCAATTACAAGCAAGTATTATTAGTATCGCCTATCCACTATGAGCCAATAACAGTTTAGTACAGATCAATAGTCAACAGTAAGTCATTAGTATTTTTTTTCTCGAACTGACTACGCTATTGACCTAGCAAGGTCTTAACAGCTTCACCGGACTACCGTAATTAGTATGCTCGCCTAGTTCTTGGCTTGACTCAAATTATACGCGGATATATCAAAATATAATGATTTCTACGGAATCGTTAATTTATTCCGTTTACACTTGACTGCTTTAATATCCTACAGGGTGCTCTGTGGTCCGTAGTCAGGGTATAAATATTAGGTAAGTTATTTTATCGCCTCTTACACTGAAGGGTTAGTAAATCATTGGCACACGTCTAAATATATGGCTTCGGATTTTTATTAAAATATTCAGGAGATAATACGAGCCATCTGAATTGGGTTTTTTGTTTGTTAACTTTATTGGTTTTTATGGTAGTTGATCAATAGGATAGTAGTATTTTTGATATAACTCTCGACGATAACCACTCATAGTAGTATGTTTGAACAGTTGGGTCGAGGCTTTTAGCCATGTGGTAGAGCCACGCTGAAGTTATGACTGGTGTCAGTAGGAATGGGTCGGCTCGCCCGGGGTAGTACCATCCTACCAAGTATCCGAGTGAAGTAACAGTGCTTGCATTGTTCCGTTTCGTTCGGTCAGTGAGAGCACCGGAGGCCCACCTCCCCTACCCTCGAACCTCCCTCCTTCCCTTCCCCTTACCCCTTCCCCCAAACACAGGCTGGCAATGCACTTGCGACTCCCCTGGTGTTGCAAATATCTATGGACGACGGTGATCACTTAACATCAGGTGACCCATCTGTTCGTTAGCCATCTATGACATAAAAAAAAAGAAAAAGGGAAATGTAATTACGAAAACATATGACACTAGTGCGGCCACTTGTTAAGCCTTTAAGCATTGTAAGGTACTGCCATTCCTATATGCGGCTTTTAATTAACAAGCGTATTTTAGTCCTAATCGTTATCTACCGTCATGAGAAGTTGTGGTGATGTAACGGGTGATGACTAGTGGTTAGCGTATTTGAATATTTCCACATGAACCGAAGTTTTTTTGGTGAAGTAAAACATCTTGATGAGACTATAATAGCATGGTGGTAGAGAATTTTCTAATCCCGTTTTGCCACTACGATTCTCAAGTTGAAAATCTATATCGCTAACCATGTGAAAATATGAAAGTTAATAAATAACAAGACGACAACCCTACCACCGAAGAAGAGAGTTAAAGGGACTGCACGGAGCAGGGGCTTGCCGGGCACATGAGCTGCGCGGGTTGTTCAGCGCCTCGAACACTGATTGTTGTGTTTTTGACCAATAAGCACACGTATATATTATTTTAGTAGGCCCGGCGGACGTTATCCCGCTCTGTTAACAAAAACAACATTGAAAAATGACATACCTAAACCATTCCTCATGAAAAACTTTATCTACTGGTGAAAACAATATGACAATCTGTTCAGTCGTTTTTGAGTCTACAGCGAACAGAGCAGAGGCAGAGAACTTTGCTTTATAGTATGTGGTATTACCTATTTACTTGCTTAAAGGTGTCTATACAATATATAAAATACTGCTTATTTCTACGAACATTTTTATGTCGCGTTGTAAAGGTTTATATAAAGATGGAGTAATGCAATGAGATCAGGAAGAGGAGATTCAATTTTGTTTTAAACGAGTACCGTGAGATTTCTCTTCTAAAGGGAGTAATTAATTTTATGCCTGTCGTAGAACCTCGATGTAGGTCACACTCTAGGGAACCGATTAGTCGGATGGAAATAATAATAGACGCTCTCGATTCCGGATCGATTGCATACGAGGTCTATAGAAATCGAAAAGTCGGAGAAGACGCGGTACCGGGTTAATTAATTGCCTATCGTATATATCCCTCTACTTATGCATAGACAGCAAAATGTATGTTGTTCTAGCCGTAATAAAAAGAGTTTTGGATTTTTTTTTTTATATCAGAGGAGGCAAACGAATAGGTGGGTCACTGATGTTAAGTGATCATCACCGTCCATAGACACCAGCAACACCAGAGGAGTCGCAAGTGCGTTGCCAGCATGTATTGGTGGGGAAGGTGGGAGAGGGAAGGGAGAAGGAGGGGGTGGGCCTTCGGTGCTCTCACTGATCGAACGAAACGCAACAACGCATGCACTGTTATTTTACATCGGTTTTCTGTGAGAAGGTGGTAGTATCCTGGACGAGCTGACCCATTCATGCTGAAACCAGTTATGGCATCAGCGTTGCGCTATCACCTACCAAATATAAATCTAGATAAACAATCAAAAATAATTCTTTAAAACGAACAAAACCAACGTGAACAATGAACAAATCGCTCACATTTCATTGTATTTCAGAAACGATTGCAAAAAAGAAATATACAAAACGCATTGTAAGCAGTGCGGAGTAGCAACTGTGGCTTGCGGCGCGGGCGAGGCGATACCGTCGGCACTCTATTGTCGTGTTTATTGTTCATCGTCCGCCAGTGAATAGTCCGCTTTACGGACATCCCGAGTAATGAAAAATAAAATGCCTAAATAAAGGAACAATACTCCCTCACAGTAACATCTTTGCATAGCTTAATATCATGACGCGAGATACATGTTGTCCGGTAAATCTGTTAAGGCCTTGCTGGATCAATAACGTAGTCAGATAGAGAAAAAGAGATACATATAAATATCACAGAATTAAAATTGAACCCCGCAGGCTCACCTCAAAGTAACATCATAACTAAGAGGCCATATTACATAAGCATAATTTTTGTCATTTCTAACCGCCATCCCCCCTTTTTTATGGGGAAATCGCTATCCGATATTTATACCATCGGCCAGTAGAAGATGTATATTTATTTATTTATTTATTTTAGGGTCGTTAACATGACAATACACTAGTAAATATACAAAAGTAGGACTATTATGAATCATTATAAATGTAGTCATAATTATAGACAACCACGGCATGCTATATATATATATATATATATATATGCAAGTCGAACTGATTAAAATCTCATGGTACCTTCTTACACCTTAGGCCAGGGAACAGAGACTCCTAATCAGCACTACATCTGCTCCTCCGACAGGTGTTGTCCCTTCTAAGGGGCCCCAACTGCGGTTTGAGGGATCAATCCCCGCCTCTCCTGGTTACCAAAAGTAAGCAATGCTCCCATGCTGAAGTAAACATTTATATAAGTATTTTCAAATCTGTTCTGTCAACAAGTTTAGCAATAAGGGTTTTGTTAGTCAATTTTTTATTAATTTTGTTATTTTTTGTTTTTAGTTATTAGGGCGATGACAGTCTTGTCGATAAGACTGCTTGTGTCACATATCAGACCTACACATCCAAATCCCTCCATCCTCCAAGTCATCAAAAAAAAGACCCCCCCCTACACCTCTCTAATGCATACTTACTTAAATGGTCCCTAATCATGGAATTTAAATATATACTAATATTATTTCAACGCAGTTAAATTACATTTTTTAATAAAACTTTTTCATAGTGGTTTAGTAAAAACTGTTATTTCATAATATCATTACAAAGTTACGAATACGAAAGACTCCCATGCGAAGGACCTTTTTTACTCTCTTTTATTTCAACTAATCTTTTACTCTTATATATGGAGATTTTTTAATTCAAAATTTTATTTTTACGCAATGTTTTTAAAAATTTTCTGTCATACAGCTCTATCCTGACAATTACAAAACAATATAAAAATCTAGCTATTCCGAATTATTGAAATAATGCGGTTATTCGGCAATTGATTTGTATTTATCAGACTACATATTTTTGACTTACATGTACTTCCCAGGTACAAAATTACATCAAATTATTCACTACATATTGTTTACCGAACATAACGTATTAATATTTAATACGTTTATGCATTGATAAACCGTTTATTGAATACAAAGTTTCCAAGACATATCTACACTAACAGAGAGACATGCCGATGAACGTCATTGTTGGTATAACTGTACAATTAAATTAAATTAAATAACAAAAAATAGATACATTTGAAAAATGGAAAAAATAAATGTCAAAGTCTTGGCAAATCCGTACAGCAAATATGCGCAGTACTGATACTGCAGCCCTGATTTTCGATGTTAGGCCATATGATGATAAACGGACGTCCAGTCTGTCATATTAAAGTTATATATAATACAAAATGAAAAGAAAATCCCTATCAGTACAGACGAATAACACGGAAACACACAACAATAGGATATTGTGAGAATATGACATTTATATACACACATGACAGTTCCAAAGAAGGATAATATTTATCGTGTTATAACATCAATATTTCGATATCTCTGTAAACACAGCCTGTAATGTAAACAAGTTTACAAGCTTTCGTCGCTGGCACTCCGTTCGTTTCCCCTTCCGTTTTAAATAAAATCCTAGCCGTGGTACAACTTAAAGAGGAAATAAGGCTTGCTTCGATGATATTTTTAGACTACAAGCCTTAATTTCTGGAAAAAATTACGGGGCGTTTCACGACGAATCCGACGGTTTAAACTTTTTTTTTTATTTCTTCAATCTTGTGGTATGCTTTAGTACCTCTCAGAATAGGCCCCATGGTAAATAATTTATTTTGGTAAAATATTGTAGCTATCGTTATCTATTACAGATGTTGTGATTTGAATTAGCTGATGTTGGAAATAATGTACAATTCACAAAATAATGAGTGAATTATACGATTTTTTTTAAGTCAAAGGACGTAGTCTTAGCATTTATCTTAACTCGATATAAAATAACTTCTATAATCCTAATCAAAATATATTATAAATATATCAAATCTGAATGATGGTTAATTAACGCTTTCAAACGTATTTCATACAGTTTTATAACAATACAAACGGGTCTATTGAATGTTGTCCCTCATCGATAATAAAAAAAAACCTTGACAAATTATATACTTAAACCTTCCTTACGAATCACTTTATCTGCTAGTGAAAATCGTATGAAAATCCTCCCACCGCTTTGGAATACAATCAAGTTACTGAAAAGAACCTGGCAAGAAACTCGATCTAGTTTATTTTTTCATAATAATGTCTTTACATACATAGATCACATAATCCCTTTTGGTTTATGACACGTGTAAATATATAACATACACGAGTTCATAATCCAATAATCCTACCCTGAGAACGCGTCGCTTCTATACATAATCAAAGCGAAATTTCTATCTCGGGATTTGATAATCGAGTACACATCAAAGCTACAAGACGCTGATCTGTTGCTACCGTTCACACAATTCGGTTTAATAAGATCCGGTTATAAACTTAACGAGATACAATGTTTAATTATAAACTTAATTACAATGTAAGTAGATATCCCAGTTTATATAAATCTATCTGTACTTTACGGGATTCATTAATATCATATATCTATTCATATTGATTAACTGAAGTAAAGCTGATGTAGAATTTTAAAGTAAACTAGACTGGGTGTTACAAGGTGATGATAATGGCTTTGATTTATTTTGGCTTTGAGGAACACTGATAAGTAAGATTAGAGTTATAGACAAAAGAAGAAGGCATAATAAAAAATTAAACAATTAATGTGGCAATGTACAGGAAAAATGACAAGAGACAGCAAGATACAATGGACAAAAACTATTTTGGAATGGTAAAACGCAAAGAGGTAGGCAAGTTAAAAGATGAAGAGATGATATAAAGAAAGTTGGTAGTTCAGTTTGGCAAACAAAAGTAAATAATGGGAAAAATGGAACTTCCTGGAAGAAATGTTCGCATCAAGAGACACGCTGAAAACTAAAACCTGATGTGTCGTGTGAAAAATATATTCATTTAGTATCGGTAATAAAGTCCATAATATAATTAAAAAACCGATGATTATTTGAAATAAAAAGTACTTTATTCGATATACACTTTATGTTGTATACACAACCTAGCTATCGAGAAGAACCAGTAAGAAATTTGATCTATTTTATTTTTTACAACAAAACTTTACATAGCTTTCAACGTTTGTTATTCTTTTTAAGTCAAATCTTACTAGTTGAATTGGCACTACTTGATTGAAATTTTGTGATTTTGCATGTTTATTTATTCGGGATAACAACCTGTGAAAATGAAATGAAAACAAAAAATAAACAAAATGACAAAGATCAAAATGGATGCCACGCATCATAAAAAAATCCGATGATGCTTTTAATACTTTGAAATAAATAGATTTTGAATATTCATTTATATTAATTGTATATCTAGGATCTTTTCGTAATTGATCAGACAAGTCTTTAAACATTTTGTCTTCATAATACCAACATAACGTCCTTTCTTGGAAAGTAATCTTTATCTCCCTTTCTATCTTTTAAACATTGAGATTATATGCCTATATTTCCAAAAGAAACTAGAACGTACATATTTTATCCTAAATAATCAGAATACAATACACACACATATATTTTAAATAATGCATTATAATTATAATCGTTTTTAGCAGATTTACAGAGGCATGTCATTTTCAGACATCACTATAGTTCACATATTCATCCATCCGACAATAGCCTTTTGATGTCGAATTCGCTTGATATGATGCTCGAACTGACAATTCGGCAAATCGGTAATATCCTTTGGGACTTTGTTGTAGAATCTACCATTGTTATATAAAAAAAATGTTATTGGTCTTACTGAGAATGAAATATGGAGTGGACAATATGTGATCTTTTCTAATTTTAAAATCATGCTGTTTTTAGCAATTCTGCCCTTTGTAATCTTAACAGAGACAATACATTATCAAGAATATTAGGAGGGCAAAATTAAGATAATGAATTTCTGAAACTTGGTCTTTAATTATATGAATTTTAAAGACTGCAATAACTTTTCGCAACCACATATGCGGTCCTGGAGTCGTACATAGACGCGCTAAAATAATCAAGAGTTCATTGTAAGCACATTAGAACTGCTGCACCAGTTTAGCTAGTTTTTATGGTATATTTTTAATTATTAGAACAAGGTTTGTGCTAAAAAAAATTTGCAAAATCATATGAGAAAGTAAACAGTTTGTGTTAAAACTATTCATATAAACAGTTACTGAGTGAATGAGATATAATACAGAAAACAACCATTATCGGCTGAGCCTTAAGCGCTCGCCATCGTAGTCCGGTGAAGCTGTCAAGGCGTTACGAGAAAAAAAATCTTCTAGATTTAAATCAAAAATACTTTATTCAGTTTAGGCCCTAAAGGGCACTTGTGGACGTCAAAAATACCACGGGTTCGGAAATCAACCCAGTCATCGAGAAGAATGGCTAAGAAAGTCGATCGTGATCGGGATTATTACTGCCATTGTTGAGTGGAAGTAATATTGTGATTATTTCAATACTCTAATAAGATTATTGCCCCTTTGGTCGAACTTTTCCTTTTTGTAGCATCTCTGTATTCATGCTCCGTGGTATTATCTCCTATCCACTTAACTTGTGCACAATAATCAAATTATATTACGACAAACACCACCATTACGAAATGTAGAGCTAAATAACATAAGATCTGCTATCTTTAGATATAATAATAATGTAAATCTAGCATTTCTGTACTTTTTTGAGTTTCGTAAAAAAATGGTTAAAGGTGTTTAGGAATAACTAAAAAAATACATGTCAATCATTTTTAGAAATATCTGTCTGTCTATCTGTCTGTCTGTCTGTTTGTATGAAGAGTCACGAAGAGAACTCGCATCACGGGTAAAGTACTGCGTTCACAGTAAAACCACACCAATAAAATCATAAAGCATATTTTCGAGAACAACTTAGTCTTTCTTTTATTAAAATCGGTCCACTCTATCAAAAATTATTGTAATTTTAATGACAACGCGACTTAAGTATGAAAAAAAGTATATAAGAATTAGATTTAATATAATCAGGGGGCCTGTCCAAGTTGCTTATCGACAATCGCTAACGCAAATCGAAAACGAAAAAATGTATGGAGATGACATATCTGAACACTATATCGCGTGATAAAATCTCGTGTTTATCACGTGATATAGCGCTCAGATATGTCATCTCCATACATTTTTTCGTTTTCTATTTGCGTTAGTGATTGTCGATAAGCAACTTCGTTAGGCCCCCAGATGAGTTTATTTAGTCCTTGTTTTGTACATCGGGTTCCATGCAGACGAACTCGCGAGCACAGCTAGTTATGGATAAAATATAAAATCCACTACATGATATTTCAAGATCCCGCCAAAAATTCCATACTATTGTTGATCTTTGATAATTAAGTACGTTATTCATTTTCAATCATTTTAATTTTGAAACTATTAATTTCATTGAAGAGCAATAAATTTGAAAGTGCAATCAAAACTTGTAGTTTCCACGTAAGTCGTATTCTGAAAAGAAAAATGTACGATTTTAATTTAATATATTGCACAGATAATGAATTAAAGGAAAACTGTCTCGTAAAAGGAACTCTCAACGTAAGACTCTCTGGACCGTACAAAGGAGACCGGAAATGGTACGAAACCACAGGAAATGAAGAACCTCCGTGGAAAGTCGGTTAAAATAAATATACAGAATGGATTTCAGACGTTGTTACCTAATGGACAAACAGAGCCTGTGCACAGATCGTATTTACTCGAAAAGCTATTGAAAAAGAAAGAAACTCCGATTTCTTAAAACTTAAAATTAATCATTTTATTATTCAGTGGGTAATAATACTCGCGATATCGTCTGCGTTATTTATTGTAGTATATTTTATATACAGAGGAAATATATTTAAAAAAAATTGAAAGTCAAAGTAAATAAATGTTACCCCTTTATATTGTTTCTCCTACGCGTACGCAACATACCGTTTGCCCCACTTTACAGATCGCATGGAATGCGAAGTGCTTATATAAATTGTATATAGTTATAATTTACCAGCGACTCCGTCCGCGTGGAATCTAATATAAAATGGGGTGTAAGGGGTGTCGAGTAACATCTTAAGACTTAAGACACCCAAGCCAACCTCACCTGCACGTGGTGCACCCTGCTGAATAACGAACGAGACAATGGCGAAAGCGGGGTGGTAGAGTTTTAAAGCCTGACTGGGTCGCAACCACCATGTATATGGCGATAAAGCCCGTCATAGTGACTCGCTTCTGCACGTCGCGTTTCGTGATCAGCCTGTGCATATCCAGTACCGGGTGACTTTCGTCATCATGGCCGGCATGACATCGGCGACCGGCGATGGATAATCTGTCTCTCGGTGGTTGCCGATGTTTTTGGATTGTACTATGCTTAACATCAGGCATAGAGCAGTCACTATGTCATGCTTCAATAAAAAAAAAAAAAACAGTGACAAACAAATTCATCTGAATGTATTTAGTCCATTTGCTTATCTACTTATCTCTAGTACTTAAGTTGCATCGTTATTAAAATTACAATAACTTTTGATAGAGTGAGCCGTTTGTAATGAAATCAAAAATAAGTGTTTTTGTGATCTCAGTACTTTAGCAGTGATGCGTGTTCAAACAAATAGACAGACATTTCTAAAAATGATTGCAATGTATTTTTATAATTATACCAAGACATCTTCAAAACTTAGATTATAAAAAGTAGAAACTGTCAACACTTAATTTCCACACAGGTTTCATTAAATGTAATAAATATAGATGATTATTTTATAGAATAAGACTTCTTGTAACTCAATTTTTAGCATACAATCTATTTTACCACTAATTCTTAAATGTAAGTATATTAAGATTGTTGTTAAAATGCATTTGTTTTTGTATATAGCTCTGTAAAATAATTTATTCACTGCGGTTGTGCAACTTGTTTATAAATAGTGTCATAATGTGTACTGCCACCTGAGATACAGGATTACCTAGTTTAGGTGGCAGCGGTTATATGTAGAATCCATCGATTTTTTATCTACTTTTTGATAGTTTTGTGTTCCATAATTCTAGTTTGATAAGTTGCATAATAATATTTTTTGTAATTTACAGTCAACCTCTTCACGATTGATGTTTTAGCATATTGTATATTAATTTTAATAGTCTATAATTACTTGTAAAATAATATAAAAGCACCGTATTGTATTGTATCGCATACCTTTAAATGTAAAGATGTAAGTTTATTAGCAATAAATCTATAAATAAATAGATTCAATTAACACGTTCACGCCGGCGCGTACCACCGGTGGCCCGCACTAGACTGTCTTTTCTGGCGGTGCGTACCACCGGTGGTACGTTTTTGATTGTGCTATTAGAAATAATAAGAATTTAACGTTTATTTATTAAAAATAGCACAATCGAATACGTACCACCGGTGGTACGCGCCGCCAGAAAAGACAGTCTAGTGCGGGCCACCGGTGGTACGCGCCGGCGTGAACGTGTTAAAGAAAAAAAAAACAGTTTTTTTTATCACAAAAATGTAAAAAGTACAGCCATGTTAGATTTACATTCTTATTATATGTATAGATGAAGCTATCGTAATATTTAGATAAGGATCACGTGCTTAAAACATTAAACGTAAAATATTTCATACAGTAGTTTTTGGCTGATGGCAAACAATAGCAGTATATAGATAACATTCAAACTAAATTCATTTGGGATAGAAAACTCATGTCTGTCACGTTTTTCATAGTAACACCGAAATAGTTTTCCAATATTGAACTTTGTGTGACACCGCTAGCGTAAAAGCTTGAAAATTGCTTTCTGAACTATCTCCAGTTACAATGCCACTAGTGTGTCGTACCATATCTCTCTAAAGGGGACATTTAAGACATCTTTGTGCGCTTGTTTGTATAAAACATTTGAAGTGTTATAAATGTGGAGATAATCATCACGATATTTTCCTGCACTGAAAGCCGAACCTATCTCTCTGTTGCGAACGGCAAGCGATTCCATTTCGTGTAATTTGAGAGTTGTAAGTTAGAATACATTTATAAGAAAGCATATTGTATTACGTATTAGTTTTAACTTAAAATAATGCTGACACCACTAGGAACGGATGTGGCAAAAAATATAAGGTTGGTGTCACACTGGGTACAATAAAAATATAGATTAGCACGCAGGAATTTATACTTGCAACGCAGAGACATGTGGACATTAGGCGGTCTAGAAAAACATTTTTTTTCTCGAACTGACTACGATATTGATCTAACAAGGTTTTAACATCTTCACCGGACTACCGAAAAAACGTATACTAAGAAACACGTACGAAATATCTCGGTTCGTCCACACGTGAAGAATGCGTGTCACAAGCACGGGGCACGCTTATTGTCGGACGGGAACAACAAAGGACATTGATAAGAAGCGTGCAAGGACTACTAAAATCATTGTAGTCCGGTGAAGCTGTAAAGGCCTTGCAAGGCCAATAGCGTAGTTAATTCAAAAAAAAAAACGAAAACAGTCACACTCTAGAGTTCGACAGAAATAGATTGAGAGATAGTTTGCAAGGTGCTTCGAGAAAGGAGATACGCATTATATATAAACAAGCTACGGGATACGATCCTAGGAGCAACGAGACAATGAGCCGATAAATTGTATTACACAAAACTTTATCGTACAATAGAACCAATTAAAAAATATGAAGAGATATATGGATATTAGAGATACCTCAATATATTTGAAATAGTTTTATCTCGTTACCAATGAGAAATGAACGCTTACGTTTATAAAGTAAACAATTAATAAAATGTGTAGCTCTCTGTATATACTCAGTTCTTTTGCATAAAGATTATCCTATTGACTTTCGATGGAAACATTGAAAAGCACTCGGACCGGCATAAATTTTGGAACATCAATACAAAGGTCCATATGTGATATAAAATTAAAATTCGAATACTACCCAACTGTTCGAGATAGATGTTCAATCTGTTTTAGTTTGTCATTAAGAGATGGCACCTCAGTACCATTAGCTCGCGCTTTCATATGGTTGCTGTCTTTTAATGACATGCGGCTGTCGATCGTACATATTACAAGTAGCCAGATTTCCTCAAATAATCAATTGTTCTCTTGTCTGAATGGTGTGGTAGTTTGACTAGTTTGGTTATTGTGGTTGTCTTGGTCCAATAAAGTATTGGTCGACAAAATTTCCGTAAACAGTAATAATAATTAGAGGGTTTGTGTAATAAAGACCAGGGAATATTTATTTGCTAAAGTTTTTAAGCATGGTATCTCTCATTAAAAATATACGAATAACAACTGATTGCTGTATTATTAACATTATAAGTAGGGGAGATGAAATAGTCCGGTACCATTTTCAGTTGTGTTTATAAATCGATTATTTTTAATATATTTTTCGTTTAGTAGCTATTGGTGCGCTTTAGTGTTGTAAAAAAATTGAGGCAGTCATTAATACTGCCGACAGGCGTGAAAATTTAATACAATAGAATAACTGTGTTTTGTTTTGGATTTTATAAAATTAATTATAGTGTGAATTATTTAAATTTTATAATTTGTAAATTAAAATGATTATCATTAGTCTATTTTCCCGTCTATTGTTATTAATGAATCAAACATATGATAAACTACATAATCTATCTAATACTAATACACGTCGCTAGTTTGACGCAAGTTGCTGTAGTCCGGTGAAGCTGTTAAGACCTTGATGGGTCAATAGCGTAGTCATTTCGGGGGAAAAAAAAACGCAAGTTGCACAAGCGCAATACTATCGGTCATGCTTACAGGCATGTCATGACCCGTAATTATAAATTTATCTCATGTCAAAAATACCATTCAACACGACAAAATGTTAATTTAAAATTTAATTTAATTACATAATAATTAACACATTTAGTTGAGGTCATATACGAATCCCGCTAAACCGATGCCACTTAGCTTTATGTTAAGTGAGTTGCTGTGTACGCTTGTCAATATTGGAAACACGCAAATGGCTTTTAATTAAAGTTCTCTACCTTTTAAACTCATGATATTTGCAAAGCCATTATGGTTGAATGCTTCAGATCTTTTTTCAGCGTACATTTTCTGATTCAAATTAAACTTTTTACCATTGGTCATCGAAGTCAATATAGAAAATTAATATGCGTTTTATTGTAAGGTACAACGCTTCCATCAATATAACTTGACCTTATTCAAATCATCATGTTGTAATGCTTTTTCTTTATATTGTAATGCTTTATCATTTCGGTATGTCATAGCTGATTCTTGTCGTAATCTGTTTTTTAGGCATATAACTTATACAAAACAATTTCGATGTTTTACACCTGCCAGGCGTCCCGTGACGGCTCATTTTCTTGGATCTTTCACGGATGAAAGGTATCGCGTTAAGAGACATATAGTCAAATAAATAACATGAGATTTTTTTACTATGATTACCTTTCCAATACGTTTTTTCTATTTTAACCAATGGGCAGCAAACTGGCAGATAGTTTATTTGATGGTAAATGGTTACCGTCGTCTATAGACAACTGGCAGCATCAGAGTTGTGTTATCGAGCTTGAATAGTACGTTTCAATAGCTTTTAGAATAACGCCTACGTTATGGCAGAACCTTGGAGGTAGACCGTACTGGTAACTCGTTCCACAACGCTAGCCTGTGTGTAATAAAGGCTTTGGAATACTTTTTGTTCTGTAACAGAGTTTTTATATTAAACTTATGTAGTGAAAGTTCAGGCAGTTCAGGTATGTAAGTACTAGGGTACTAAAGTTTCTAAGTAAACAAACTATTACATAGTTTCGAAATATACAAAGGAGTCTACGTGCCTCGGTTTAAACATTCATAAATACCCAACTGCGCACTACATTATTACATACATTCAAAGTATTTTCTGAAAGTAAAAGATCAAAGTACAGAGAAATAATACACACCTGTTAACCTAAAAATATTCTTATTCAAAAACCGTTTGAGAATCCCAAACGAAATCGTAATTTCTCTCTGCTATAGAATATTCGTCTCTATTATACGTGTATTAGAGAGTTGTATGAAATGCACTTTTTTACATTAAACCGTCGGCGCGGAGATTGCATTTTGTTCATATTCCCTTCATCTCGAGGTCGTCGGGCCAAAGCTAAGAGCATTTAGATGCAAGTTATAAGCGTAGCGAGCTAATATTGATATATTTTCATATATGTTTTTTTTTTTTCGAAATGAAATCGCTGTTGACCTGGAATGGTCTTCATAGCTTCACCGAACTATTGAGGCGAGCGCTAAAGGTACTCAGCCGATTTGGGATGTTTGGGCGACTAACTCAAGGGTGCACGGCACACCTCGGCTTGGGCTGTCGCCTGTTTTGTGCAAAAACGCGACCTATCTGAGATAACCTAAGCTAAGCTATCTAGATATACGTATATGAGTTATTGAAACATGCATGTGTACCAAACATGCATGCCTCAACAACTCCTATATGTATTTTGTGTTGGAAAAATTCCTCAAAACTATATAGGATAGGATAAGGAAAAATAAGGGTAGAATTCTTTATCGCTTATTTCTCTGAAAAAAAAAACAGCGTGTAAGCGTGTAGTGTAGGCGTGCACGCGTGTATAGGTGACGTGTATGATGTTGTAGCAGTGATGTAAGGTTTGTGTCACTGTATCGCGTGAGCAGTGTACTCAAGGGCTCCACGCCGAGGGAACGGACCTAGGCTTGAGCCGCTGCCGAGGGGGACCTAATCTGGTGTGCAGGAGCGAAATTTACCCCCAGACTACGGCGGCGTGATCTGTGGTTACGTAGTGTGGTTACGATTTTCATATATGTGTCGAAATTAATTGTTGTAGAAAGAGCTACACTTGTGTGTACGTTCTTGTATGTAGGTAGATGTACCTGAAATAGAACACGATGGGAGAAATCATGAACATGGTGTGTTACATGTATAACACATATAGTCAATGCGGTCAGGGATGCCAATAAACACTTTGTAGGTACTGTCACTATGTATTTGGGCAGTGCTTCGCCTCACAATACTTTTTACATAAGAATGCGTAGATATCACCGACATCTGCCTTTTATAAGCCGAACTATATAAGTCACAGCAATTATCATTTACATGTAATCATAATTCTGCAAAATGATTTAAGTAACACAAAAATAATAAATAACGAACAAATTGATATTATTTAAGTACATCAATTCTATATATCATTATTATTTCTGTATCTGTAATATGTTTTTTTTTCGAGATTAAAACGCTGTTGACCTCGCATGGTCTTCACAGCTTCACCGAACTATTGAGGCGAGCGCTAAAGGCATTCAGCCGATTTGGGTATCTGTAATATGTTTCGATATACAAGTATGTGTGTAGACCAGCGGCATCTTGCCTTTTATAAGCCAAACTATGAAAGTCAAAGCAATTACTATTCATTTATAATTCTGCAGAATACTTTAAGTAACACAAAAATAATGATAACCATCAAACGAATGTTATGCTAGTAATAAATCAATTGCAAATAATAATACCAATTTTTATTTATGTCTTATTGAAATCTATATAATAATAATTCTTGTTTATGGATTTTTAATATGAAGGCGCTAGTCTCAATGTGTCTCTCTAATATGGTGGCGCTAGTATCAATGTATTACGGTGGCGTTATATCAATATTCCGGTCGTGTTGTAGTCCTCGGTTTTTGATTGTGATATAGCGGCATCGGAGGTGGGTGATAACAATGGTTTTATTTCATATTTTTATAGGTTTTGGCATTTGAAAACAATCTCATCTCAGGTTAAATGATGATGTGTTTTAAGATGGTAAACATGCCAAACTTAGAGAGGGCTGGCTTTCAAGTGTAGCTGCTGGAACACACCAAGAGGAGCTTGGCGACAAATTTATAACTTGAGGATAGAAGCTAACCGGGCAAACTTAGATATTATGTAGGTGGTAGAGCAAACTATTATTGGGACTAGTTCGGTCAAAGAGAACGCCGGAGGCCCACCTCTCTTCATCTCTCCCCTCTTCTCTTACCTTTCTTCCCCCCATCTCCCAACACAGGCTGGTAATGCACTTGCGATTCTTCCGGTGTTGCAACATTTGTCATCATGTCACTTAACATCAGGTGACCCACCTATTCGTTTGCCACCTATGATATAAAAAGAAAGCTGAGGATCTCTCTCCATGCTATAGTTTCGTGACGAAGTTTGCCTTCACTGAAAGCCCTGACTTAATTGTTAGAATTCGAATCTATATCCTCCATTGCTTCGAAAGGTTTCTTATACACACTACAAACTGGTAGTAAATCAAGGCTTGCAAGTTTAAGCCTAGTTAGAAGGATATGTCTGCTGCGATACAAGAATCTGTCTAGTACATGTATTGATCTGTCAATACAAATATAAATCAAAATATATCTTTATTAAAACAGACAAAGAATACGGAATATACGGATACCCTTTCTGCTTGTTTTTATGAAGAAAGATCCGGAACAGTTACTCCGACAGAGAGAGAGAGGAAGTTTGAAGCACTTAAAAGAAAAGACAAAAGATGTAAATGCAGATGTGTCTAGACATAGAAACGGGTATCGAAGAACTACTGATTCCCGCTTCACACCATATAATGGAACAAAATAGAACCTGAACAACTGAACATCAATCCGTCTTTAAAAAATCTCCCTATTGTCTTGTGTCCCAGTCACTCGTCCACTTTTTATATGGAATTTTTTTAATCACAAATATTTACCTCTCCCTAGAATTGTTCAAACATCTTCTTTCATATAAACCATCTTTACTTTTATTTTTGGTAACCAATCTTCTTGTAGATTATCACTGCCCTAGTAGAGTAGGTAATGCTATCACAAGTTTTTTGCTATCATGATAATGTTATAACAATATGATGGCCCTTTTGTTAAAACATTCCAAGGAGTTTTTGTAGCAAGTCAGAATCCATGCTCCACAGTATTATTTCCCATCCACTTCACTTGTGCACAATAACCAAACTATATTGGGTAAAATACCTCCAATATTACAAAATATAAAACCAAATAACGTAAGACTATGAATAAAACATTTAAACCCACTACATGACATTCCAAGATCTCGCCAAAAACTACCATGTACACCTTATTCAACATTAAAAAAACAATAGTCAAATAGATGCAGCCTTTTTTAAGTGATACGCTTGCATAAATCTGGTGATTGATTTTTGTTTACAAGCAATACGAGAAGATGCTGATTATTAAAGGGTTAAAAAAAGTCTCTTCCACCTTAAGCCATACATACCTCCCCGTGAATGCGCGGGGCCGTATGAATACGGGAGAGGCCCTTCATTCAGCTACCGAGGAGAGGATCGTTACTGTCTGCAGCTCAAATGAACCTTTTATCGTCAGCCATCTTGCACCAGTCGGTCCAGGGGAACGGATATGGTTTGAAACGATAATAATTATAGACGCCTGGTTCAGTGATTATTCTAATAGTGCGATGGAAAAAAATAATTATGTGCTTTTGTCAAGCCACGCTGCAACAGAAACTTTTTTCGCATATAACTAAAAATGTTCGGAAGATTATTCGACTTAGGGTATTCATTTTTCATTTTCACATTTCATGATTGGAAAAAAGTAGACAGAAAAATAAATAGTAAACACGATATCCAATACATAATAAATACAATCATTCAGATAATAGATGCACGTTAGAAACTGAGCATAATATTTATTGAAATAATTTTGAATCGAACCATGGACGCTGCGATATTGCCTATGCTATTCTGGCGAGTGCATTTCATTTTACTCCTACTCTATGGCCACGACCGGTTGTAATGTGACATGCGACAGATGGCAGAAAAAAATTAAGGCTATGGAAAAAAACATTTCACTTTAATAAAATTCAGCTCACGATTTTTTAATCTTGGTCGTAGACAAACGAATATATTACCATAGTGTTAGGTGACTATAATGTATTGTGGATTAAATTAATTGGCGCTAGATTAACTGCCTGAGTTAATTAATCTATTACATTCGGTGTGCATGCTGAACAAACCAGAGCAATATAAATCTAAGATATGATTTATGTAAACAGAGCTAAAGATAAAGATGTGCATCCGCTATGGACCCGTAATAGATAAAAGGGGAATATATATATATATATATATATAGTATCTGGGTGCCTTTTATGCTATGTTGATAAAACCTCACTATCTTCATCGCTAAATACAATCTGTGAAAACAATTGTACTGAAATAATCTTAAGGATTGAAGCCCAGAAGGAAAGAAAGTCAAATTTACTGTCCATCTTTGGCACGTGGATAAATAATGCAGTTAAATAAAACAACACAAGACTGTCCATTCATGTGGTAAGCGTGACCTTTATTACAGTTTCTATAGCTACATTTATTTATAGAAATATAAAATTCTATTTTATTGTCCACATGCGTTACTATTACTACTAAATTGAGAAACTTCCTTAATCAAAGCCCTTTACTAATTTCTGACAGTTTTATTAGAAAGTCAGGCAATGTTTAATCTTAACATTGCCTATTATTAATTTCAATCAGATGTTCAAGCGTACATGTCGATGAGTACAGTTATTTAATGTACTGTTTACGTATGTGTGATGTCTGAAAATAGTTTTGATCCATTAATTTTGCTAACAAAATACCTAACTTACCTACCATGTCTTATATTCACTAAAAACCTGGCTTCTTCTTTACCCCACATTTATACAAAAATAAGCAATGAACTTATTATTAGTAACTTTTAATTCATTACTTACTCAGCCATCCCTAAAATTATTTTTTAAAATCTCTGAAAACATGAAAATATCTTTGAATTATATTTAAATTGATGAGGAATGTAAATCACTCAGAAAGCAGGTATCTCTGACACATAAATATAACCAAAACATCTTCCCCTAAGTGAACTTACTTACTTGCTAATAGATGGTGTTGCCGCGTGACTATTGTTGAAACTTGACATAAAATAGTGTCATAACGCCCAAAAAGTAGCTTCATCTCTTAAATATATTGCGAGAACAAAATCAAAATTGCCAGGAACCCTTCTATCTTCAATAACAGAGTTATATATTGGACTCCGAGTTATAATTGCAAGGTAACCCTATCGACGCATAAAAAAGAAATTAGCAATATAATTAATTTAATTTACTATCTCTAAGGAATGTTGTTATCTATTTTCAACAATGTCGACTTCTTCAAGCGTAACGTGGAGAGATCTCTGTTAGTCGTAGAAAAAAAGGAACACGATTTTTCAGTTCTCGGTACAAAAAAGGTACAAGTTTATCAAATGCTGCGTATAAGTCAATTTGTGCACTAATAAGGCCGAGCTCACTAATACGATTTGATTGTGGAGCGAACCGCTATTAGATCGGCTTAATTGGCTATCGCCGGGCTATGCCTGACCGCTAACTAATAACAGTTATTAAAGAAAAATATAATTTAGATTATTATGGTCCTGTATCTTTTTAAATAAAGTTATGGATAAACTAGATTACAGGTTTAATGTGACATTACTTGCGTCAGGGATCTGCTAGCGTTTATGCAAGTTGGGCAGTAAAGTGTCTGTATCCCACTCGACCGCTAGAACCATGGACATGATGATAAGTTCGCCATAGTGACTCCTTTTTGGCATGTCCCAATTTTGAATTAAAAAAAGGTAGATTCAGCTGCCTACGGAACTTATAGCCCACAATAACAATTGCCAATCGTTTGTATATATCTCTGTAGTTACTGCCGTTTTTTATTGCATTGTCCTTGCCATCAGGAATAATTATAGTACTCTACTAAAAAAAACAGGTTAATATATGTACCTAAAGGTAGGGTACTTCAATATTTAGGTACCATTGTTACATACAATAACGTTGCTTTTAGTGAAGTCGGTACCTCTTTTATATAACGGTTTTAGTTTAATTCTAGTAACATTTATTTATCTTCTTCTGATGATATAGTGAAAACACTGCGTCAGGTTTCAAGAGATGAGACACTGATTGATTTTTTTTTATTGTGTATTTTAGTCTTATACAAGGTAGCTTCTTTTAACTGTCCAGCATTTAGATAATCTATAATTTAATAGCAAAACAATAAAGAGGTGAAGTTTGTACATTTGTACGGGGTCATATTTATTGTTAATACTATTCAAAACTGTATCAATAGAAAACTGTCATCTCAAGTCAATTTCTGTATCGTGGCTAATATAAAGTCGCAAGGAGTCACTAGTTTGTCAAAAATACATACGTATCTCACCAAATATATATTTTGGGGAGAAGATAAAATGGCGTCCATGTAGAAGTATGATGTCATCCATAGTGACGTCATTGTTACGACTAAATCTATTAATCCACCAAGAGGAATCGAATAATACGCTAGCGGATATAGATATGCAATACTAAAGGTAGTTACAGATTATTTGTAAGTGTGACCAGACCAACTGTCTGAGCGAGAATGCTCAGCATTTAGTCATCGGTCGTTTTTTAAGGCATTCATTGAAAGTTGACAACCAATAATAATCAAGTTTCATGAATAGTTCATACCTTCAACCAATGGTGTCTCAGACTGGAATAGATAGTGTCGAGATACATGAACAGCCGATAACTTGTACCAAAGGTGTTTGAGGTTATTAGTAACTCCCTGGATATAGTAAATAACACGGACGCTAGTCAATAGTAGCCGATATATGCATACAATTCGGCCCGGACTCTTATCCGCGGCGTTGCCATTTTCTTTAGTTGGTAGTTCAGTGTAGTTATTCATAATCACACCAACATATAAGTTGAACGATAAAAGTCTTCATATGAAGGTAAAGATAACTCTTTTCTTATGTCGTAAATCATATCATTGTCTCTGTGTAAGTAAAATAATAGGCACATTAGGATTTCTTATCTTCGCGGTGTTACGAGTTATCGTAGAGTAAAGCGCCGTGGCTGTGTTAATCTGCTAAATTAATCTAACTGTAATTTTGTAAGAACTTCTCCCCTCTTCTCAAATTGAAACATACGGCCGTTTAAAACTGCCAACCAAATGATATGTTACTATAGCGAATTACTTACGAAATAATTGTAACATTAATATTTTAAAAGAATTCTTGATAGCTCTTTACTTTCGCTACTACTTCTGAATACATACAGACCATTTCATATGTTTTCTACAGATTTTTAAAATTTTTGTTACAAGTAAAGAGAAACATAACAATAATTCATCGATTAAGATCGACGCGTGGGAAAATACGCATACATACCCATACATCGCAATCTTATCCTTCCGCCCATTGTAACAAAAGAATAGGGTTTTAAACATAGCCGGTGTTTATTACAAAAAAGGTAAATACATATTGAATATTTGCTTTAAAAATATTACATTTTAAATGCACCGTGGTCGCTGAATATTCGCCATCTTGCACTTTTGTCGCTCTTTGGTTAGGTTAGTTTAGACTTGAGAAAAAACTGCGATAATTTTCAAAATAATGATTTTTGCAAATGAAATTATAAATATTTTGAATTAAAAAAATATATTCTACGAACGCTACAAAGACATCTTAAAAAAATTTCATACTTTGATACAATATTTAAAATTAAATATTATTAATGTATCATATAATTCCTAATGCTATTAACCAATTTTTAAGTTTACAAATGATAATTAAATATATTCTCATTCAAATAGAGATTTTTCTTTTTAAACACATGCATAAGCATTGATGACTTTTACCTTTTTGATTTTGATAGAAAATTTCACAGCGGGCTATTAATTTAAACAATGTAAATTTATTCGACACTAAGCGGTGATCATCGCCGGTACTGCGTGTTCCCGCGTTCCTAAGACAATGATTTAACTTTGGTCACTAGTAACTCATATTAAAAAATATTTGTCAGTTATAAAAATATTTAGACATTAAATCTTATTATTTTAATCGAAACCAATACGAAGAAAAAGAAAAGCTACAAGCGATATAAAAGCACAAATCAGCATAAATTGTAAGTGAAACTATAGCGTAATAATTATAGTGGGTTTGATTGACTTTTGACTTTAGAAGAAATAGAAATAAATTTCTTTTAGGTTACGTTTTTAATCAGTTACTTGTCGGATTCACGGTAAGTTTAATTGTAGCTCTATCGCTATCTTTTCTAGCACTTTACCTTATAACAGAAAAGGGAAATTCATGCAAAATATAATCTTTATCTTAAGGATCTAACAATTAGAAGTTGAGAGTCAAATTGCGTAAACATAATCATACACACTTAATCACACGAAATGTCTGTCGAATACTTTGTAGTTTAAACCTGCAGGAAGTTAATAGCAATTATACAAATCTACTTTTATTAAATAATTAGTGGACCCGGTACGCAGATTTTGTTTTGATGTAGACTTTAATAAGTAATTCATAGAACGAAAAAAATGATTAAAGAAAAACAAAAGTGCTGAGATGATAAAGACACAAGATTACATGTTTTTCTGTATAATAAACTTAGAAAAAACATTTCAAGAAGTAAAACAATTATTGATATCAACAAAAGCGCCATCTATCCGGTTCAAATATGGCTAATAAACATACAGATGACCCAATGAACACAAAAAAACATCATATCTGTCTTGATAATATTACTAATACACACACATCATAACGTTATACTATATACGGATAAAATAGCTAATTTTAATTCAAAATGTTAAGAACCTACTAGCCGATTTCAACAACCGTGTGTATTATTAAATAGTTTAATACCCGTAAAACGAGCTCATTCGAGGAGCTCTAAAAAGCGCTGTTTTTCATAAAACTGTACTGGGAAAACGACAAATCCACGTTAAATAGTGCTACTTTTTGGAGTTATATTAAGTTATCACAACTTCTTTAGACGCGTTGAGCGGTATTTTTGGCAGGAAATAAAGTCATGACTTCGCGTCATATGTGCTGATAAAGCGTGACCAAGCGTATTGCGCTTGAGTCTGACTAGTGATGGGTAGTATAGTAGCCTGTTTACGTCGAATATTAATAATACATATTTTATATTGAGGTTGTGTAACTTATCATATATTTGATTATTATTATTATTATTTTATGTCATAGGAGGGAAACGAAAATGCGGGTCACCCGGTGTTAAGCGATCATCGCCGTCCATAGAAACTAGCAAGACTAGGGGAGTCGTAACTGCGTTGCCAGCCTGTGCTAGGGGGAGGAAGGGGAGAAGAAGTGGTCCTCCGGCACTCTCACTGACCGAACGATACGCAACAATGTAAATCATTAATAGATCACGTCGGTGTTCTGTGAGAGGGTAGTAGTACCCCGGACGAGCCGAACTATTCATCCTGAAACCAGTAATAGCTTCAGCGTGGCTATACCACCTACAAAATATGCTAAGCATAGAGGGACTGGCTCTCAAATAAAACTACTACAAGTCACTAATAGGTGCTTGACGATAGATTTATAACTTGAAAGTTGTAGCTAACCAGGCGGAATTAGAAAAAGTTCTGCCATAATACTATGGTTTTATGACTATGTATTTATTCACCATGGCTCCGCCTTTTTCGTAAGAATTCGTACTTTCATCGATTAGTATAACATCTTAACACGTTAACCCATTAGCCATCTATCTATTCTATAAAATTTATAAACTAAAAAAAAATAAAAACCGTTTCGAAGTTTTTGGCCGGATATGAATGTATTTTGTATTTAATTCATAATATTATGTTATTAGAGTAGTCCGGTGAAGCTGTTAAGACCTTGATGGGTCAATAGCGTAGTCATTTCGAGAGAAAAAAAAAGTTATTAGATTCTATATTTTGTAATACTGGAGGTATTTTACGTAATATTGTTTGGTTATTGTGCACACGAGTGAAATATATAGTAATGTCACGGAGCATGGATTTTGAGATGTCTCAAAAACTCATTGGAATGTTCTAACAAGAGGGCCACTCAGTAGCGGATTTGCAGTCTTGGCCGCCAAAGGCCCCATGCCATGCAGTAACTACCAGCCACCCGTTTCTCAGCACACCTCCCTTCCTCTCCCTTCCCTTCTTTCCCCTCCTCCCCCCTCTACCTTCCCCACCAACACAGGTTGGCAGCGCACTTGCAACTTCTCTGGTGTTGCTGGTGTCTATGGACGGTGGTCATCACTTAACATCACGTGACCCCCCTTTTTTTGCCTCCTATGATATAAAAAAAACCCATCAAATTGAGTACATAATGAATTTAATTTTATGACAACTTTTTTTGAAGATTTCTGTTATACGATGTGGGGCAGTGCGGCCCACCATAATGAGCTCGAGCCTTTAGAATATTTACGTACTTTGAGGTCTTTCTTGTTATCATCAATGAACATTTTGTCACGATGGTCCGTCCCTAATATTTGGCCGCCCTAAACCCGGGCTTCCTGGGCCTTAGAGCAAATCCGCCACTGGGGCCACCATCTTGTTGGAACATTGAATTGATTGCAAGAAACTTGTAATGTCACCTACCTACTTACCCGACAATGACAGTAATAATCTACTAGAACATTGTTTAGCAATACTAAATCTAACGAAAAACAACAACAACAACAACGAAGATACACGTATCATTATATCATAAATAAAGAAAGCTTCTTACTTGAACTGTAACATAATCAAAGGAATACAGTGAAATTGGTCACGTTCAACAATTAATTGACGAACACATCCAGCGATATCTTCAATTATCTAAAGCCATTTGTCATGGGTAACAATATACAAAGGCGAGTATCGTCTGCGGTATTGTTCATTGTACAATCATAACCCTATAGGTTCAAACTCCTATTGATAAGTGACCTTTGATTAGTGTTGCTAGCTATGAAACAAAACGTTTAAATAGGACGTGATAAGACTTGAAATGTGATATAGAAGTAACTGGTGAGATAAAACTGCTCATAGACATATTGCAGGTATAGGTGTAGGTAAAGGTAGGTATGCATGCAAATTATTCTTGTCAAGAACTGAATAGTTTGCTTAAATAGAATTGTAAACATCACTTTTAATTCATTATCAGGATATATTGTAATTTTGAACATATATTGTCTTCAATAATATTATAAATGAAAATGTGAGTTTTATATTGCTATACGATATTTTTCACCATGAATTTCATCAGGTACCATCTGCCCCACAGAAAACCGACGTGAAGTAACAGTGTTTGCATTGTGGCGTTTCGTTCGGTCAGTGAGATCGTTGGAGGCCCACCACCCCCTTCCCCACCTCTCTTCACCTCAAACACAGGCTGGCAACGCACTTGCGATCCCCCTGGTGTTTTTCGTTTCTATGGTCGGCGACGATTACTTAACATAAGAAAAAAACGCGAATTCCGAAAAAGTTGACATTCGACTTAATAAAACACTGATCTTTTCCACAAATGAATAGAACCATAAAGTTATGTTTGATAAGTCTGCTTAATAACATATTTGATTGAAGAAGGCATTACTTTGTGGAAATCCATAATTAAATAGTATAGTGGACGCTACTTCGCAATTCCGCCTGGAATTGATTGACCACTACCACGTCTCAATGTATTATAAGACATAATTTTATTTGCGTGAGGTTATTTGTCTCTGACAAAGTTAAATCTGAAACTAGTAATAGACAGAGCGTGTTAATAGTAACTATAACAAAAATACGAATTAATGTTTAGCACCGTCAGGCTCAACCAACCAACTCTTTCTTCCTGGCTGTTAGTTCCACATGGTGGTGGGGTCAGCCTTCTTTACTTTTCTTCTCCACGTCGCTTCTCTGACATCACAATCGGAAACGTACACTCCTTCATATCTTTCAGCACTACACCCTCTCAATTTGTTGGGAAGGTTTTGATTTCTGACCCTGAACGGACAGTTGTGCCAAATTTCCTACGTAGTCTGGTATCTTTCTTCTAACATGTTCATACCATCGCAGCCTACTTTCTTGTATCTTGACGGCAATGTCACGCACCCCTAGGCTGCCATGCACTTATTCGATGCGGATTTTATGGAGCCGAGTCACGCCGCAACCAAGGGCAAGTTTTTTTTAACTCTGTTGTTTTAGTTACTAATGTTTCGTATTTTCTAATAATACTTTCAGTTTTAACTTTTTCAGGTACACTCCGCGCAAATATAGCCAAACGTTTCTTGTTGCAGTGGGATGCGGTAGCGGCCAATGAATTTCATGCGGAAGTACAAAGTAACGTCCACTATAATATCTGCTTAATGACATTTTTAAGGCTCACCTTTATCCATACCTGATTTAAACCGGTGGATTTAAAAACAAGTACGGGAGTTCTTTGTAGTATTGAGAAATAGATTTTGAATATTCGTCCCGTAGGTTGGTTAAATATAAGGTTAAAATTGGGATGATTTCTGAGATTTTACCAAGAATATTATCTGACATTCGGTTACTATCATATATTCTCGTATCTGTCAACGGATGTATTTTGTGTGCTTACTTCGTGGTTATTCTGTCTTTGACATGCAAATTGTAGTCAAACGAGCGCCCCCGTCCACAGCTCGTATTCAGATAAATTGGCGGTTAGCGGCGACCGCTCGCTCGGTCACAATAATTATACAATTAATTTTGACACGTGTTTTTATATAGCATACTCGATTTTCAAGTATTTGAACATATTAAAGATAGGGTGAATAAATTTATTTCGGGGTAAAAGCTTAAAATCTCTACAGATCACTTAAGTCTCTGTTTGTAATATCAAAATAACTCCCAGCGACAGCGTTTTCGAAACAACATTATCTACAGGCCTCAAGAAATGAGCCGACTCCTTTCTCAAAGTTGGGCAACGCTTATGTATAGCCCTTCGTGACGTAGGTGTCCACGGGTACCGCTTTCTCAAAGGCCGGTAACCTGTCTTTGATACCCCTCATGCCGCAGGTATCCACGGGTGACAAAGATTAGTTATCATCAGACCCGTCTATTCGTTTGCTTCCAATCGCACGAGAAAACAGCTTTCTACTAAATGAATATGAAAGTACATACGATACATTTTTTTTATTTCTTTGTTCCGAGTAATCTCAGAAACAGGGAACCGATTTTGGTGGGACGTTCACTGGCAGGCAGCTGATGTTTTAAAGAATAAGTTTGGGTTCGGTGAAAATATAAAGTAATAAATTAAAGGGGCAGTGTCCAACCGCGCGGATTGCAAGCGGTTGTTTAATCACAAAATTTCCTGCTGAATTCCAACGTAGATAGCAGTTAGTTGTTAAATAATGTAATGAGCTTATTGATCTAGTCAACATCTTCAACAGTCATCCCAGTTTTAAATAAAAGTCAAATAATTAAACTACATTTAAATCTACAAAGCGTATGTTACCGACATTTTCTTTAAAGGTATCATGTTCTATAATTAATGTTTTTGCTTCGCGAAATTCTCCACCGGCTTGGTATGTACGCATTCTCCCGCCTAACAAGCGCTACTGACGGCTCATTTTGCTTTTGACATGCAAATTGTGGTTAAAGGCATGTTTCATCTAAAGTTTGTCGGTGAATTTATATAAATTCATATTATTTGGCGAAAATTCGTTAAGCAGTATTCTTGTTAGAATCGGGTATGAGGCATTAGCATTCAAGTTAATGCACTATCGTATCAGTACACTTGAAGTTGAGTACCAGAAGCTGAACTGTACTGTTCGCTTAGAAATTTTGCTTAAAAAGTATGTAGTTCTTATCGCATGTGTGTTTTCACAGTACTTATTAGAAAGTGTTCCAATTTAACGAATGCGTTTATTATCATAACGTTTTTTGTTTGTTCTCTTTGGCAAAATTGGCAATTTTTTTTAATGCCCGCACACAGACCTTTAATAAAAGGGTATTTTGCTTACGCAAAGCCGCTAAAACTTTTCTTACTACATAATTATTCCAAAATTCTGTCTACTAAGTTTAATTACATAATTGTGATATAAATATAGTATATAAATAGTAGAATCGTGGTAGTGTAGTGGTTTGAACGATGGTATATCAATCTTATGTCTGCGGACATGTATTTTTTTTGATATGTTTGGAAACTAGTTACGACTATCCTGAAGAGAAATTCGAATATTCCTTAAATAAGGAACACCCTAAGGTATTTGAAATCATCCTAGTGAGTACGTTAATTGAGGTTGTTACCGTCGCGCCGCAACCAGGCCATATCCTAATCGATTTGCTGAAGTTACAGACTACCAATCAACCTGTTGATTGCTCCTTAACTCTATCAGACCCGTAAGAGGCTCTTTAAACCTTCGTATTTCCTATAGATAAAACTTTATTGCACATTTCTCAAATTGTAGATTTTCCTCGATAGATACTTAACGCGTTCTCTTCATTCGGAGTTCATTGTTAACCAACTATTATTGTATTTAGTAACAAAAACAAAACCGGAAGTAATCAGTAACGAATCCTAATAAAATACAATTTATTTATTTACGATTGTGGATAATGCAACTGCCAACAGTCCGATAAACAATATAATAACAATAATAAGAAGAAGCGTATTAGACTGAAAATAAATAACTTTTTATCAAATCAATACAACTTACACCATTAATAATATTAAACAACTAGATGTGCCAGCGACTTCGTCTGCGTGGAACTTAAATAAAAAAAATTATAAAGTCATCTGAATGTATTATGTCCATTTACTACCTATCTAGTTTCTTCTCGTTCTTAAGTCACGTCGTTATTGAAAATACAATAACTTTTAATAGACCGAAACAATTTTAATTAAACAAAAACTAAATGTTACTGGAAGATATTGATGATTTTTTTGAAGAGATTTTATCAGAAACGCAGTAATTTAAAACTGATTGAAATGCATCTTATTACAATTTTTAGACACATAGATATATTATCTATACTAATATATAAAGCTAAAGAGTTTGTTTGTTTGTTTGGTTGAACGCGATAATCTCAAGAACTACAGATCTGATTTGAAAGTTTCTTTTAGTGTTAGATAGTTCATTTATCGAAGATGGCTATAGGCTACATATCATAACTTTTAAACCAATAGGAGCTGAGCACTAATGAAGAATGTCTCAAAATCGGGCTATTTTGGAAGCTTTCGATGCGTGTTAATGTCAGTACTATATGCGTTGCCATGGTAACGCGATAACAATCTCTCGCAAATATTTTCATGGTTTATTTTGTGTTCCTATTAAAACAGTTAATTCTACGTTATTTTTGTTTCCAATTTTTAATTATACGTGGTACGTTTATATCGCAAACATTTCTAAAGTTTATTTTGTGTCGCTATTCAAAAAGTTTAGTAGTAATAATATTCATCCAATAAGATAGTCAAAGGAATTAATCCATACTGCCAATTCTGAAGTAGTTAATATAGGTAGTTTTTTTTCTATATCCAAGATAATGTAAAGGTATAAGCGCCAAATCCTCTATGTAATATTTCGTAAATTTTTATCTTCTTAATTTTCAAGACAACAGAATTCATGCTTCGCGGTATTATTTATCTTTCATTTCATTTATGCACAATAAACGAACCATATTACATAAAACTCTACCAATTTAACACAATATACAGATAAGTAAGACAAGATTATGAATAAAATATAAAATCCACTACATGACAGACTAAAATCCCGCCAAAAACTCCTCAAAAACTTTATTCTACGTTAGTTTTGTACCCAATTTTTGATTTGTGATATATTACGTATAATAAAAGTAAAGTGAGTGTATTTTATATTAAAAATATCCGTGATGCTACAAATATCAACATTGTTTTTTAATTCTGTGGATATGTCTGTTTTTTTTATTTGTTACGGGTAATCTCCGAAACGGCTGGACCTATTTGAACGGTTTTTTTTTTCTTAGAAATGACTACGCTATTGATCTAGCAAGGTCTTAATAGCTTCACCGGACTACAAGTAATATTTGAACGGGAATTTTACGGACAAATAAGTAACTAATTAGCTGTTTTATTTTAAGCTAGCGGGTTCAGCAGACGTTGCCCGCCCTGATAATAAGACAAACTATACCTATACCTTGCCCAATAATCATTTTATATATTGGTGAAAACGGCATGAAGATGCGTTCTGTAGTTTTTGATCTTATCGCGAACAGACATATAGACAGACGTGGAACAGGACTTTTTCTTACACTATGTAGTGATAAGCTGTTATCCGTGCCTTCGCCCATGTGAAATTAATCAAAAATATGTTGTTCACTGTAAACATACACGAGCTGTACTGGACTCCAAGATTTTTTTATACCAAAAGGCAGCAAACAGGCTGATGGCCCACCTGATGGTAAGTGGTTAACGTCGCCTATGAACAACTGTAACACCAAGGGTATCGCTGTTGTAATTGAAAGTCATATGTTTATATGTGATTTAAATTATAGCAAGGTATGATAATAACTTAATTATATCGGCTTTTTTTTTCTCGAACTGACTACGCTATTGACCTAGCAAGGTCTTAACAGTTTCACCGGATAATTATATCGACACTATGGACGTATTATATCTATATAATAAAAGATTTAACACATATTGTTCGAAAATGTATAGCTTAATATTTTCATTACTTTCTTATATAGTGTAAGTGGGCACAAAGGGTCATATATAGCAGTTTAAAGTTCCAGTTATGTGGCTGATGATAAATCTCTTCCCATTCGATTCACTATTCGTATTCACATATATAATGTACAAGTACATGTTACCTGTTACAGTAGATGATGTGCGTGTGATACTTACAAATATTTTTGAAAGAGTATTATTGTAATTTACACTAGATATGTGATCAAAATTTTACATTTATTTAATATATTTAAAAAAAAACGCGTGCGGAGCCGCGGGCAACAGCTAGTATACACATATAGACATGTATAGGTAACATTAAATATTGATAAATATTTGAAAAAGAAAAGCATAGGACAAATATTAAATATATAAGTTAATTATTTACAAAAAAATATAAAAACATTGTATTAACTAAACTTACCCTCGTAAAAAATCGAGATGCTGATAGCTCTGACATAAAATCAGCAATATTAATCGCCACCCCAAGTATTTTATTTGGTGCTATGTGACGATCGCTTTTGGATGATGTTTACGAGGTCACATTATGTTTCAGCTGACGGTAACAAAATTTATATGGTATACTTAAATATTGGTATAACCGTAAGTCGTATTCCAGGAACACTTTTAGACTGTACTAACTTGGTCACGCTGTTTAACTCATTTTAAATTGTAATAATTTTCAATTATTAACAATGTAGTTAGGTGACTTGAAAAAACTTCCGTACAGAAAACGACTGTTGTGTACAAAGTCGACAATGCGGCTGGCTGACATAGGTATTCACAATTCAGCCTTCCTCGGTAATGCTCCTGTCCCGTTAACGATTTTAACTGTTGTGGTTGCCAACATACTATATCGGTTTTGTTTAGCGTATTTTCTGACATATGTTTTTTAATGGTAATTGCTCATCTACTAAGAATTTTACCGTGAGATTACCTACTCTATAAAGTTTCTCAATAAATAGGCTATTAAATATATTCTTGAAATCTAAGTAGTAGTTCCAGAGATCATCGCGTTGAAACAAAAACAATCTCTTCAGTTGTAAATATTAATATAGATAATGCTGTGTTTATAAGTGGGTCCTTCGAGTTAAGACAAGTTGAGCCATAGCACTATTAAAAGTAAAACAATTCCCCTTGATGCAATTTGAGTGGGTAAATCTATACTGATATAAATCTGAAGAGTTTGTTTGCTTGAATGTGCTAATCTCAGGAACTACCGGTCCGATTTGAAAAATTCTAACAGTGTTAGATCATTTATGGAGGAAGTCGCGGGCAGCTAGAATGAGTAACAGCTTTGGCTACGTGAAAGCCATATTATATATTTTTAATTGTGGATTTACTACTTAACCCTTATATATTCATCGATTGTAAGTTACCTATTTTGTTATAATTATTGTTTAGTCCCCATGGAAAGCCGTAAAAGTTGGTTATCTAGAAATAAATATTTCATCAAAATATGCTTTAGTTTCTTTGATATGTTATATTTAGTATAATTTTTACTTCATTCCTCATATTGGATGTGATTTATTAAAGCAATAAGTGGTTTAAAATCATAGTTTAAATGACTCAAACTTAACAAATTATTCAATCTGACCTATATAAGTATACAAGTATTAACCTAAATAAATCTGATACTATCAAAATACATGGGGTATACGAATTTGAAGTGAATTTATGTAAAGTTGAATTGTGATCGTTAGGCGTTTATATTCCGTGATCGTATACCAGTGAGACCTTGACCTGAAGCGCTGCCTTATAACGCTTAGTGGCTTTATAGTATTATGTTGATAGTGTATCGATTTGAGATCGTATTGTTAGTGGTTTAATATATTTCTTAGAGTTATTATTATTATTCTTTGAGTTATTAGATACAAATGAACATGCTGGTCATTTGACGGTAAGTGACTACCGTCGCTCATAGATACTTGTGACACGAGGGTATCAGAGATGTTATACCGGCCTTTGAGAAAAGGGTAGTGTCGTTTCTTGAGAGTTTTGTAGGTTATATTGGTCGAGAAATGCCGCTGCCGAGGATTCATTCCAAAGAACCAACGGACGACGACGACACAATCCATTAAAAATAACATAGATGAAATTTCAATTTGTGCAAACTCATTGAAATATCTGGTACACACCTTTAAGTCGTTAGCGTGAATGTAAAATAAGGATATTAATTTATGTACCTTATTAGTGTTTTAGCGTTTAAACACAATGTTACTTGTTATTAGATGACTTCCTTCCTCTAATTTCAGCGATTAGTCGCACAAGACCATTAATTCATAGACATCTTTTATCTTCTTCTATACTATAATAAAACTGTAACAAGGCGAAATCTGTACATTAAATAGTTTTTGAAAATTTTAATCAGGGTAGACTATATTATCGATATAGAAGCCAAAAATAATCTTTTTATCTGTCTGTCTGTCTGTCTGTCCCTATGCACACGCATCACTCTGAAACTACTGAACCAATCTTGACGAAACTTGACATAGTGATAACTAATACTACGAGATTACATCAAATATACTTTTTGTCCCATAAAACGCAAAGTGTTCTCCAGGATAAAGGATTAAAGCCTAGAACCTAAACCTGTATTACTCTGAAAGTACTAAACCAATTTTAACGAAACTTAACACAGTAATAACTGATATTACAAGGTTACATCCAGGATACTTTTCGTCACATAAAACGCAAGGGGTTCTCCAGGATAACGAAAAACAAAAATTTGGAGTTAACGTAATTAGACTTTTTTGCGACACCTTAGTACAAGAGCCGGCAACGTTGAAAGAACAAGAATTTTAGAATACCTGGTTCTTTAATATATCAATATATATTTTTTTGTATCATAGGAGGCAAATGAACAGGTGGGTCACGTCATGTTAAGTGACCACCACCTCTATAGACACTAGCAACACCAGGGGTGTCGCAAGTGCGTTGCCAACCTGTATATGGGGGAGGGTAAGGGAAGGCAAAGGAGGAAAGGAGAAGAGAAGTGGGCCTCCGACGCTCTCACTGACCAAACGAAACACTACAATGCAAGCGCTGTTATTTCACGTCGATTTTCTGTGAGAGGGTGGTATTAGCCCGAAAGGACACTTGTTAGCCGGTTAACGTTGTATTTTTAATGCGCGTTTTGATTTAATTAATTTTGATTTATGAATAGGTTTAAGAACATTTTTTTTTCAGTAACATTTAAACGCAATTAAAAGCATGAATGTATCATAGTCAGACACATTTCTTTATAAACAATCATATATATATACCTGCTGATATATTTTATAAAAAAAATAATTAATTTTAAAACAATATTTTTTTCCATAACAAAGAACAAATTTTATTTCATTAAACATTATTGATATTAATATTTCACCATATACAATGAAACAACGATAAACGTACAGGTATGTACGTATGACTTGGGATTGACGCCATTTTAAATATATGCGTCGTCGACCATCAGGCTATACGAAACCGAAATAGCTTGGGCCGGCGAGGTGAAATATCTTGGCGTCACTTTAGATAAACACTTAAATTTCGATTCACACACAGATAGAGTGTGAAATAAAGCCGCTATGGTCTTGGGTCGTCTCTATCATTTGCTTTGTCATAAGAGTAAAATGTCCCCCAGACATAAACTCACTTTATATAAAACTTGCATCCAACCGATTATGACGTACAGTTGTTCGGTTTTTGCACATACGCAAAATCGTATTCAAAAGTTACAGGTTCTCCAGAACCGAGCCCAACGTAAAATAACCGGTGCCCCATGGTACGTCCGGAATAAGGATCTCCACTGGGACCTAGAGATGCCTTCTGTCTGGGCGTATATAAAATCACTCACACGTAGTTATTTCGAAAAAGCCGCGAATTATCCCAGCCCTTTAGTGGTATCCGCCACGAACTATGAACCCGTACCCAACGCTGCGCAGTATAGAAGACGACCGCGACATATTCTTACCGACCCTCCTGATTCAATCACGTCAGCGAAAGATCAGTAGCAGCCTGTCTCTTCAAACAAAGCGTGTTCACGTCCACGCCCGTATAATCACTATCACGCCACCATGGTCTGGGGGTAAATTTCGCTCCCGCACACCAGATTAGGCCCCGCTCGGCAACGGCTAAAGCCTAGGTCCGTTCCCTCGGCGGGGAGCCCTTGAGTACGCTGCTCACGTGATACAGTGATACAAAACTTTACATCACTGCTACAACATCACATACATCACCTATACACACGTGCACGCCTACACGCTTACATGCTGTTTTTCTTTTTCAGAAAAATAAACACACAACAAAGTGTTCTACCCTTATTTTTCCCTATCCTATCCTATATAGTTTGGAGAAATTTTTCCAACACAAAAAACAAATAGGAGTTGTTGAGGCACGCATGTTTGGTACACATGCATGTTTGAATAACTTATATACGTATATCTAGATAGCTTAGGTTAGACCAGATAGGTTGCGATTTTTGCACAAAATAGGCGACAGCCCAAGCCGAGGTGTACTGTGCACCCTTGAGTTGGTCGCCCAAACATCCCAAGTCGGTTAAGTGCCTTCAGCGCTCGACTCAATAATTCGGTCAAGCTGTAAAGACCTTACCAGGTCAACAGCGTATACAATTCGAAAAAAAAAAAAAATGCGTCGATAACACACGCTGCCACAATTATCGCTATCTTTATCGTGCAGCCAGTACTGCACTAAACTATAGCTATAGCTATATTCTATACACATTATTTTTATAGCAATAAATCGATCTAAATATTGTGTAATAACTGAATTAGTGTGGAAGATAAAATTTGTACTTATTTATATCTAAATATAGTAATAATAAAATTACTGCTATTCTAACATGGGGTAAGATTACTTTTATTTTTATTTCCAAAAAATAGCATCAAGCACATTATTGTCAATACCAAAAATGTCTTTCAATAATAATTCCATTTTAATAACGTTTCTAAGTTAGTGGAAAAAACATCCTAAAATTATTTAAAAATCAATATTTTTGTCTTTTATGTACGATATGCACAAATAAACGCAACTCTTACCGGCAGCTAGGTAGCCCGTTGTTAGGATGAATATAATGTATAAAACTGGCTTGATTGATTCTTTCCGGTATGGCCTCTGCCTATATAGGTAATTTCGCCAATATCAAGTGTGACAAATACATGTTATGTATTTAATGCCGGATATTCAGTATAACAACGTAGAATAATCTACAATAGAAACATATCAACATGGATAAATTATCAAGAAGTGATAGGCACTATGTTGTGAATGGTACAAAGATTATTTATAAAAAGGTATTAGAAATATATTTGAAATACGTTTTCGAAACAGTTTATAACTCTTAGACTATAGTTTCAAGCAAGTAACATTTGACGGTTCGGCGCGATGTTTGACGCTTCGATACGGTGTTCATATATTTTTCTTTAATATAATGGAGTATAAAAAGGTTTTAATACAAGTTGAAAATGGTTATGATAAAGTAAGCGGTAGAGATGTTTATTTAGTTTTATGTAGGTTAGTTTTTATCTTAATTGAACCTGGTAGATGATTTTTTTTTCTCGAAATGACTACGCTATTGACAGAGTAAGGTCTTAACAGCTTTACCGGACTACAAACAACGGAGTGGTAGATGATTCTACGAACGGGTAGTAGGCTTATTTAAAATAAAAATTACATGTAATCTGGGTATCTGTTTCAGTGAATCCGTGGATAGTTTGGATTTTTGGAAACGGTAGTTGTGGCTGCAACTGGATACCAGTTTTATTCATGTTTTTTTCGCGTTTAAAAATACAATTGAAACCAGTAATAACCAATTTGATGCAGACGAAGTTGCACGGGTCAGCTAGTGTTTAATATAGGTGTCTGTTTTTATGAACTTGCATCACTACTAAAGTATGGCGTTTACGGCAAAACCTTACCAAAAAAATTTTTTTTTCTTCGAAATGACTACGCTATTGACCTAGCAAGGTCTTAACAGCTTCACCGGACCACTAAGGCGAGCGCTTAAGGCACTCAGCCGATTTTATTTTGGCAACCAGCTCAAGGGTGCACGGCACACCTCGGCTTGGCTGTTGCCTGTTGTATGCAAAATCGCGACCTATCTTAGCTAACCTAGCTAACTATTCATATATGTATGAGTTATTGAAACGTATATGTGTACCAAGTGTACGCCTCAACAACTCCTCCATATATTTATTATCGGATCCCCAAGGAAAACCTCATAAAGCATATTCTCGAGTAACATTTAGTCTTGGTTTTAATAAAATCGGATCACTCTATCAAAAGTTATTGTAATTTTAATGACGGCGCGACAGAAAAGTAGATTAGTAAATGGACTTAATCCGTGTTATTACAAAAAAGTTAAATACGTAATAAATACTTGCTCTAAAAAGTTTTGTACTAAATGCACCGTGCTCGCTTTAAGCAAGTTCGCGTTATCTTTTTTTTTTCTTCGAACTGATTACGCTATTGGCCTTACTATAGGCCTTTACAGCTTCACCGGACTACTACGCGTTATCCTTTTTCCGCAAGGCTAACCTAACCAAAGCGAGGTGTAAGGGGTGTCGAATAACATCTAAAGACTTGAGACACCCAAGCCAACCACACCTGCATGTGGTGCACCCTGCTGATCAACGAACGAGGTAATGGCGAGAGCGGGGTGGTAGGGTTTTACAGCCCGACTGGGTCACAACCACCATGCATATGGCGAAAAAGCCCGTCATAGTGACTCACTTCTGCGCGTCGCGTTTCGGGATCAGCCTGTGCATATCCAGTACCGGGCGACTTTCGTCATTATAGCCGGCATGACAGCGGCGACCGGCGATGGATAATCTGTCTCTCGGTGGTTGCCGATGTTTTTGGATTATACTATGCTTAACATCAGGCTTAGTGCAGTCACTTTGTCGTGCTTCTATAAAAAAAAAAAACAAAAGAGCAAAATGGCGAACATTCAGCGAGCGCGGTGAACTTAAAACGTAGTCTTTTTAAAGCAAGTATTAAATTGGTATTTAACTTTTTTGTAATAACACCGAATACATTCAGATGATCTTATTAAGGTGCGTTTAAACTGAAGGAATATAGAGTTAGAACCAGAACAAGAGCATTCTTTCTCGATCTTTTAATGTAAACGAAAGATCGTTCTTAGCGTTTACACCAAAACATCATCGAGCAAGAATGAGAACCAAGAACTAGGATTCTTGCACGAGATATTTAGATCAGCCGAGCGAATGCTCATTGCTCATTCATGTCAATTCTGTGATTGGTAGTGCTTCGCTATGGCCGACTCTGATAGCAATATTATAATTGCAAGTGCTGCGTTTATCATTTTGTCCCAAAAACTCAAAAAGAAAAGAAGGAGGAGACGTTGGTGGGTAACGAATTTAATGCAGCGAAGGATTTTGGATAATGTAGGTGAAATAATAACGGATATACAAGAACAAGAAGAAAGTGAAAATATACGGCAAGAATTTGCAGACTATTTTAATTTTACTAATATTTTGCCATGGCAAAACAATATTACATAAGTCGTGTCTATGAACACCTCTTCTTAAATTGTTAAATTCACTTACCATTCGGTATAATAAATAAATATAACTACCTACTTACCATGTTTTTATTTGGGTCAGTGTCGAGATCATATGTTTTCCTCGGTTTGTATTTATCCATTAAGAAGTGCATACTTTTAAATGCAAACCATTTCGAATTATAGGTGCAGTCGGCACCGCTTCCTGATTTCGTACTCATTGCTTTTTTGTCTTTCTCGGCGGTAAGATGCAAGAAGCGAGTCCATCTTTTTTTTACTTCTTCAACATTTTTTTTACGTTCTACTATATTTGCGATTTCCTGCCAAGCATCCTGTTTGCGAGTTGTATTTTTATAATTTTCAAACGTGGGATGCCACAGACATCTAGAATTTCGGTAGGCTTTTATCATTAATAGGCATTTTTCTTGAGAACAATCCATAGAATCGATGAGATTCAGATTGCTCGAACACAAGAACACTTTGAAGAGACCGCTCCGGGGAGCAAGCACGTCCGAACACGCAAGAACGCTCTAAGAATCTGTTCGCACGCTCTAGTACCGTTTACATCAAGCGAGCGAGCATTCTTAGAATATTCTATAGAATCTGTGCGAACGCAAACAAAACAATTAACTGAAAAACTCAATTTTCCGATAATAAATATACGGAGGAGTTGTTGAGGCGTGTATGCTTGGTACAAATATACGTTTCAACAACTCATACATATATGAATAGTTAGCTAGGTTATCTAAGATAGGTCGCGATTTTGCATGCAACAGGCAACAGCGAAGCCGAGATGTGCCGTGCACCCTTGAGCTAGATGCTCAAATAAAATCGACTGAGTGCCTTAAGCGCTCGCCTTAGTAGTCCGGGGAAGCTGTTAAGACCTTGCTGGATCAATAGAGTAGTCACTTCGAAAAAAAAAGCAAACAAAACAATGAAATAATGCTCTACGTTTGTTTATACTAAATGAATATGATACAGTGGGGATAGAATGAGCATTCGCTCGTCTGATGTAAATCCGTCTTTAGTCACTGTCCTTTTACGTTAGATTCCACGCGGACGGAGTCGCGGGCACAACTAGTTAATAATAAAAGTGCTTACCTAACAGCAGATACAGTGATACATTATTGAATATAGATTCTCATTATCTTTAGAGACGTGATTAGTCCAACGTTCCGCGGGAGAATGAATCTCACTCCTTTTTTTTACTTTCTAATTCAGGGCTGTCCAAACTAGATGGGACTCAGGGCCAACAAAAATGAGTTAGTACATTGGAGGGCTGCAAAAAACTTATATAAAATAAAATACAGGTATAATAGATATCATTATTTTATCATGTACTTTTTCATTAGGTAATTTGTTTATTAAAATTCTGTCAACATCACCTCAATATTAGTATTAGCTAGACGCAATGTATGTTTCAGTGAAGTATCTGTCAATGAAGACCTATTTCGATTTTATAAGCTTCATTGTTGAATATGCACTTTCACAACGGTAGGTGCTGCCCATCATCGATCATATTTATCCCAAAATTCATCAGTTTCAGGAAAAAGAAGATAAAAAAGATTCTACGGGCCGCAACAATTCAAGCCGAAGGCCGCATGTGGCCCGCGGGCCATTGTTTGGACAGCCCTGGTCTACGCTGTTGACCTTACATGCCTTTCATCGGACTACTCAGGCGAACGTTTAAGACACTCATCCGATTTTATTTGACAACTAGTTCACCCGTACACGGAATACCTCGGCTTGGGCTGTTGCCTCGGTTACGCAACAAGGCGAATCTAACCAAGCTAAGCTATACTAAGCAAACTATTTAATAGATATAGGGATTAGCGAGATATACATGTGTGATAAACGTAGCTCAGTAACTCGTATCAGACAATTGAGTTAAACTTAAAAGTCATTTCGATAAGAAAAAAAAGAATAAAACCATTCCACCATATGTGTACCTATTTGTACATGTGTGCACGTATGTGGGATGATCTGTGCTATGTTTATAAGCTACTGATTGAGATGATTTAATGTCACTGTATCTTGCTAGTATTGTGCTAGCAAGGGCTCTACGCAGACGGAACGGACCTAAGGTTGAGCTGCTGCCAAGGTAGGTCTAAGAAAGTGTGCAGGAGCGAAATTTACCCCCATACTACGGCGATGTAATCTGCGACCGCACTCCTGTTTTAGTACACCTTCTATAGGTTCGCTTTATATTAGAGGGTAGAACAATTTATTTATGTCAGTACAAATGCAAATACTTTTAGACGGTAGAATGTGCACTTACATCGACATATATAATTATGTCGGTAGGCGGAATTTTTGCGTCACGAAACTTAGGTACCGTTGAAAATTTAAAAAGGCAATACCGAATGTAAACTATTTACAGAGAAACTTTTTGTGTTATGTATTTTTTTAGTTTTATAGGTGAGTTGTCCTCTGCCGTCGACATTGAGCGATGAACGCGCCGTAATGAATCGTCCGCCGCGAACGAAAAGTTAACCGACCATGAATAAATGTTTACTTTACGATTTGTTCATGAATAATTTTAACGGAAAGTAGCATAAATTAAAAAGTTTCGTTAGCCTAATGTATTAATGTAGGAGTGTATGAAACTAATTGTGCCCTCGGCTTTGCATGCTTTTATTACATAGTAATAATTTTACTAAAAGATTTTTATTTTATTACTAAAGTTGCTCTGACTCCGTCCACACGGATTTTTTTTATAGAAGCACGACAAAGTCACTGCACTAAGCCTGATGTTAAGCATAGTATAATCCAAAAACATCGGCAACCACCGAGAGACAGATTATCCATCGCCGGTCGCCGCTGTCATGCCGGCCATAATGACGAAAGTCGTCCGGTACTGGATATGCACAGGCTGATCCCGAAACGCGACGCGCAGAAGCGAGTCCCTATGACGGCCTTTTTCGCCATATGCATGGTGGTTGCGACCCAGTCGGGCTGTAAAACCCTACCACCCCGCTCTCGCCATTGCCTCATTCGTTGATCAGCAGGGTGCACCACGTGCAGGTGAGGTTGGCTTGGGTATCTCAAGTCTTAAGATGTTATTCGACACCCCTTACACCCCAAATGTAAATAATAGTGACCAAAAAAATCATCTGAATGTATTAAGTCCATTTATCCTTATTGGTCGGCTCGCCCGAGGTAGTACTAACCTGTCAATGGGTCGGCACACCCTGGGTAGTACCATCCTGTCACAGAAAACCGACGTGAAGAAACAGTACTTGCACTACCCTACCTCTTCCCTCTCCCTTCCATCCCTCCCCTTCCTTTCCCAAGATCCTGACCAAAACAGGCTGGCAACGCACTTTTGCGACCTGGTTTCTATGGAAGATTGCGATCACTTAACATCAGTTGTCCCACCTGTTCGTTTACCTCCTACGGTTTAAAAAAAAACTTATTTACTCATCTCTCGTACTTAAGTCGGTCGTCATTTTTTAATGACGTGTACTATAAGATCAAGATAATCATAAAGCATATCATCGAGTATAACTTAGTCTTTGTTTTTTAAAATCGGTTCACTTTATCAAAAGTTTTTTTTTTTTTTAACTCTCTTTTTGGCAATCAATCTTTCAGATTATTACTGCCATTGTCGAGTAATCAATAATATTACAAGCGTCGTACGATTATAACAATATCAAGCGTCGTGTCAATCAATATTCTAACAAGATGGTGGATCTCTTGTTAGAACCCTCCAGGGAGTTTTTGTGGCACCTCAGAATTTCATGCTCCGTGGTATTATTGTAAAAAATTACAATAACTTTTGATAAGGAGTTTTTGGCGGGATTTTAGTCTGTCATGTAGTGGATTTTATATTTTATTCATAATCTTGTGTTTCTTGACTCTATATTGTGTAAAGTTGGTGGTGTTTTATGTAATATGGGTAGTTTATTGTGCATAAGTGAAGTGAATGGAAAATAATACCACGGAGCATGAAATTCTGAGGTGCCATGAAAACTCCCTGGAGGGTTCTAACAAGAGATCCACCATCTTGTTAGAATATTGATTGACACGACGCTTGATATTGTTATAATCGTACGACGCTTGTAATATTATTGATTACTCGACAATGGCAGTAATAATCTGAAAGATTGATTGCCAAAAAGAAAGTTAAAAAAAAAAAAAACTTTTGATAAAGTGAACCGATTTAAAAAAAACAAAGACTAAGTTATACTCGATGATATGCTTTATGATTATCTTGATCTTATAGTACACGTGATATTTTTGCAGTGATAGGTGTTCAAAGAAACAGAAAGGCATATTTAAAATTGATTGAAATGCTTTCTATTACTTATTTCTAGACTCCTGCAACATTTTTTTTTTCAAGTATCTAAAAATCTAAACTATTAAGGTTCGTGGTTGATGTATTAGACTTTGTAAAAGTTTTTATTGTGCATAATTTGAGATATGTAATATTCTGAGCTATTTATTGGAATGGCATGCGGTTATGGGAAATCTTAATTTACATTAAATACCCAACTTAAATGAACTATTTACTTGGATAAGTTTTAATAATTAGGAATAATATACCTCCTCCATTGCAGACAAAAAAATATTTTATATTTAGGAAATTAATTAAACAAAAAATTCTTGAGGTACAAACATTAGGCCGTTTATAATTATATTTGTATCAGTAGGTTTGACGCATTCACATTATCATAATTTTATTTTACAACGTTTTTTTTCTTATTGGTTTACTTTATTTTTGGTTAATTAGTTATACCAATAGCAATAAATATGTATTTTAAGTTTATGACCACTACTTAGGCGGGAAAAAAGTAATGCTTCTTTGTATTTTAGCTGGAAATTTGAGGCCTGGCTGAAAATCAGCGCCTTTTTCAAAAACGGCAATACGCTGATGTCAGTTCTCATTGCTATAGTTTTTTTTATGTTTAATTTTTTTTATACACTTGTATTTATGTATGACAATAAATATCTTTCTTTCTTTCTTAATCCTTAAACATACAAAGATATCGCGAATAACATTATCTTTTCATAATGTGCAAAAGATAAAATCGGTTATTGTGAGTTATTCTTAGAAGATAGACATAGATCATTAGATTCTCTTTTGTCTTTTGTCATGTCACGGCTGTATTAGAATACATTTTTCTTTACTTATAATTTTTTTTTTATCAAAGCACGACATAGTGACTGCACTATGCCTGATGTTAAGCATAGTACAATCCAAAAACATCGGCAACCACCGAGAGACAGATTATCCATCGCCGGTCGTCGCTGTCATGCCGGCCATAATGACGAAAGTCACCCGGTACTGGATATGCACAAGCTGATTCCGAAACGCGACGCACAGAAGCGAGTCACTATGACGGGCCTTTTCGCCATATGCATGGTGGTTGCGACCCAGTCGGGCTGTAAAACCCTACCACCCTATGCCTATTTTTTATGTCATAAGAAGCAAACGAACAGACGGATCACCTGATGTTAAGTGATCACTGCCGTCCATAGACACTTGCAACACCAGTGGAGTTGCAAGTGCGTTGCCAGCCTTTGTTTGGAGGAAAGGGCAAGGGGGAACGGAGTAGAGAGGGGCAAGGGGAGGGAAGGTAGGCCTCCAGTGCTCTCACTGAACGACCGAAATGCAACAATGCAAGCACTGTTACTTCACGTCGGTTTTCTTTTTTTTCGAACTGACAACGCTATTGATCTGGCAAAGTCTTTACAGCTTCACCGGACTACTCATGTCGGTTTTCTGTGAAAGGGTGGTGCTACCTCAGTCGAGCCGACCCATTCAAACTGAAACCAATAATAGCTTCAACGTGGCTCTACCACCTACCTAGTATTCTAGATTTTATAAATTTACAAATTGATAGTGATAAAAGAAATTCAATGTAATTGACAGCCTTTATATATTCACAAATGTTTATTAACGTTTTTAATTAATGATTCATTTGTTAAATTCTTTGACATTTAAAATTGCCGATACGTGGTAATACTTCTGCGCAGTCAATGTTTTTCTCTTCTTCGTCGAACACTGGGATACTAGCTTCTTTTGTATTTATACCGCCCCAAGTAACAATCCTAACAAACCTTATTAATATGAATAATTGTTTGTTACGCTTTCATAATTTATCGACTAAACCGCCTGTGATTAAATTTTACATACAAGTTGCCAAGTGTACAGAAAAAGACGTAGCATACTTTTTAATCAGATATGATTAAAATGAAACTTTTATATTACAGGAAAATATTTTAATTAAAAAAGTACAAATAAAAAATAAAAAATCAACGTCACGCGGTATCCTTAGGCGGTTATCCCTCCAAGTACTTTTTTTTTTCGAAATGAAAACGCTGTTAACCTGGAAAGGTCTTTACAGCTTCACCGAACTATTGAGGCACTCAGCCGATTTGGGATGTTTGGGCGACTAACTCAAGGGTGCACGGCACACCTCGGCTTGAGCTGTCGCCTGTTTTGTGCAAAAATCGCAACTTATCTGAGATAACCTAAGCTAAGCTATCTATATATAGGTGTATGAGTTATTAAAACATGCATTTGTACCAAGCATGCTTGCCTCAACAACTCCTATATATATTTTGTGTCGGATAAATTCCTCCAAACTATATAGGATAGGATAGGTTAAAGAAAAATAAGGGTAGAACTGTTTGTCGTTTATTTTCTGAAAAAGAAAAACAGCATGTAAGCGTGTAGGCGTGCACGTGTGTATAGAGGATGTGTGTGATGTTGTAGCAGTGATGTAAGGTTTTGTGTCACTGTATCGCGCGAGCAGCGTATTCAAAAGCTTCACGCCGAGGAAACGGACCTAGGCTTGAGCCGCTATCGAGTGGGGTCTAATCTGGTCCCTCCAAGTACTGACCGCGCCCGATGTTGCTTAATGCTTCTACTTTTTTTGAATTGAAGGGCAGTTATACTACTCAGTGAGCTATGTTTTACTTCTAAGTGTCGCTATACCTCCACAACCTCCATATTGTTTAATCTATCATAAACCAATTTGCGGGTACAGATGCCAATCTATACATATAATAATAGTATAAATCAATCATATCTCTACTTTGCCGACTTTCTTGAAAAAAAAAATGTTGCAGATGTCTAGAAATAAGTAATAGAATACATATCAATCATTTTTGGAAATGTCTGTCTGTTTGTATGACCACGCATCACTGCTAAAGTATTGCGTTCACAATAATACCTCAGCAAGAAAATTATAAAACATATCCTCAGAAGTAGCTAACTTTTTATATAATTAAAATCGGTCTACTCTATCAAAAGTTATTATAATTTGAATGACAACTGAAGTTAAGTACGAGAGAAGAGTAGGAATCTATACTAATATTATAAAGCTGGAGGATTTGTTTGGTTGAACGCGCTAATCACAGGAACTATTGGTTCGATATTAAAAATTCTTTTAGAGTTAGATACCCCATTTATCGAAGAAGGCTATATGCTATATATCATCACGCCTGACCAATTGAAGCGGAGCACAAATGAAGACTGTTTCAAAATCGTTTTTTTTCTTCTGAGAGCATCCGCTGCGTGTTAGCGTTAGCTTAAAGTAGATATAACTATTCCACGCGAATGAAGCCGCGTGCAGAAGCTAGTATTTGACTAATTTACACAAATTAGAAGTATAAATTAAAAAAGCTTGGTATTCACATAAATCACGATATTTTATCTTATATTTTATCATTGACTACGACTAGAGATTGGCTATTACATGAGTCAATCAAGAAAGTTTTGTTAACAGACTACTTATATGAAAATCTAATCAAGTCTCTTCCAATTGGTTAGTAACACCAATTAGGAAATTGGTGTAACAGCGGTCATGTTAATTAAACTGGGGCCAAGTTGATACGCGTTGCTGACTAACCCTCGGGAATTTAATCAGCTAAATCCCTTTTATATTTAACTAAAGTTAAATTATTAGAGAATCATGACAAAATATTTTTATACTCACTCATACATTGGTAAATGTATAGAATTTACAAACAACAGTTTTTTGAAGTGAAACTTCCTTGTTAAAATCTTAATCGGCAGTCTTTTTGTGCGATGAAAAATGGTGGGTTAAAGACTGTGTTGGGTGTTAAAACATAGGCACTCGTCTATTCATCGAAGATAATAAGTACTGCCGAAAGATATGAAAGCTCAAAACAATGACATAACTGTGTTCTCTATTGAATTTTTAAACGAATTACAGTATGAATTATTGAAATTGAATAATTTGTATATTCAAATCGTTAATATTAGAGTGGATTCCATATCTCATTGGAAGAATAATTACATACATTTTTATAAAGTTTAGTCATTAATCAAATATAATGGGCTGCATTATCTAAATACAAAACATCAGTATAAGTCGCTAGTTTAACGCATCCCGCGCAAGCAACTCGGTCATGTCGTAGTCCGGTGAAGCTGTTAAGACCTTGCTTCAATAACGTAGACAGTTCGAGAAAAAAAATACGTGTGGCACTCGGGGACTGCCGCGGTAAAGCTATTGCATAGCATTTTTTATTAACTTATGCAATTATAACTATTTATTTATTTTATTTATGCAGTATTTATTTTTCCTTTGTTTTTCTTTCTTTGATATTAATTCAAGTTACACTTTTTAAGCGTGGTGACCCATAAGAAAACAATTTTTTTTCTTTTATTAAATAAGTGAGAAGTTAATATTGTCCAAAATATTTTTATTATCTTACAATACATGTAGGTTATTCAGGAAAACACTTTGTACACAAATTATACGAGTACAGATATTCACTGTTGTACATAGATGATAAATATTTATACACCAGTATACTTTCTTACAAACAGCTGATTACGTATTCGTCCGATTTCGGAGCAGCTCGTCTCGATCCGCACCCGATAAGGCCTCCCACGGCAGCGGTTCAAGCCTAGGTTCGATCCCTCGGTAGGGAGCCCTTGAGTGCGTTGCTTGCGCGATACAATGACACACAAATATACATCACTGCTACAACACTACACGATCACCCCCACACACGTGCACGCCTATACGCTTATACATGAAAGTGGAAGGGTTTACTTTTTTTTTCCCATATCGAACTGAAAAACTCTCAATTTTCCGATAATAAATATATGGAGGAGTTGTTGAGGCGTGTATGCTTGGTACACATATACGTTTCAACAACTCGTACATATATGAATAGTTAGCTAGGTTAGCTAAGATAGGTCGCGATTTTGCATGCAACAGGCAACAGCCAAGCCGAGGTGTGCCTTGCACCCTTGAGCTGGTTGCCAAAATAAAATCGACTGAGTGCCTTAAGCGCTCACCTTAGTAGTCCGGTGAAGCTGTTAAGACCTTGCTTGGTCAATAGTGTAGTCATTTCGAAAAAAAAAAAAAAATTTGCATGCAACAGGCAACAGCCAAGCCGAGGTGTGCCTTGCATCCTTGAGCTGGTTGCCAAAATAAAATCGGCTGAGTGCCTTAAACGCTCGCCTTAGTAGTCCGGTGAAGCTGTTAAGACCTTGCTAGGTCAATAGCGTAGTCATTTCGAAAAAAAAAAAAGTCTCGATCCGTGCGAGCTTTGTACAGTTGTACCATATATACCTTAAGCGAACGCTCGGCCGAGCTACATGGTAGGCAGAGTGGGGGGTGTTAGGTTTTTCGTTACGGAATTTTTGGATTCGGTCTCCACGCTCAAGGCCCGCGATAGAAGCTATGCAATAGCTTAAAAGACGGTTATGCTTTACTAGCATTTAGCGGATGCACAGAGAGGGACGTCATACCTTAATCCCTCCTTTTCTCAATTTTTAACATCCCTAACCTACAATGAAATTTATCAAGCGAATAGATAAGAAGCCTAAAAGGTAATTACCGTTGGAGTGTTCTCTGACATTTAAGGGCACGCTGATAAATACTGAAGTATCACTTCATCAAAGGTCACGATACAGAAAGGTTGACCTTTATGTTGATACACTGTTATTTTCGTTATTATTTAGCCCGTATGTATAATTATTGGTTTTAATATACGAAACATTTCATTAAAGTTGATTTGCATTAAAATTGCTTTGAGTTTTTCATGTTCCTTTGGACAGTGAACTATGAAGTTGGTGAATTTAAATAGACGTATTTAAAAAATGTTATACATTTATGTCTTTACAATTAGAAAGTAATTCTTAGTTTTTAATATTTATAGATAATGAATTATTAACATGACTGAATCAGTGTTTTAATTAGAAGGTTATTGTGGAAAGAATTAAGAAGCTGAGAGCTTTGTTGCATATGGTATGAGTTATGAATGAGGTAGGTTATGAATAGGTTATAAATAACGAGATCTGAATGACTATTTTAGATGAAACGACTCGTTAATGAGAAGAGAAGCGATTAAAGCGAATTCAAAATGAAACGAGAGCTGGAACAGACAGCTTGCAAAATGTCTATTTCAAATAGGTTTCCTAGTAGTCTGTGTATAAATACAGATAATTAAGCAGTTTATTAGATATATTTATATTGTTTTTGGCCTTTTTCGACATACATTGGCGAAAAAATTTATATTAAAAACGTTTTTGTCGTTCGAAGATGACAATAGTTATTGTCGAATGTAGAACAAAATGAATACCAAGTTAAAGGACTCATTACAGTATTTTGTTAGGCTTATCAATAATCACAATATTTATCATTAAGTTATTTAGATGTAATAAGAAGTCATAGTTCCTAATAACTCTTAGAAATGTGTTTTAACTTTGCTTTACGCTGTTTTTTTTTTTTTTTTTTTTTTTTTTATATTGAAGCACGACAAAGTGACTGCACTAAGCCTGATGTTAAGCATAGTACAATCCAAAAACATCGGCAACCAACGAGAGACAGATTATCCATCGCCGGTCGCCGCTGTCATGCCGGCCATAATGACGAAAGTCGCCCGGTACTGGATATGCCCAGGCTGATCCTGAAACGCGACGCGCAGAAGCGAGTCACTATGACGGGCTTTTTCGCCATGTGCATGGTGGTTGCGACCCAGTCGGGCTGTAAAACCCTACCACCCCGCTCTCGCCATTGCCTCGTTCGTTGATCAGCAGGGTGCACCACGTGCAGGTGAGGTTGGCTTGGGTGTCTCAAGTCTTAAGATGTTATTCGACACCCCTTACACCCCAAATATTATATATTGTTTAATATTACTTCATCTTGCAAGTTTAATATACGTCCAAAGCGTAACCAAACATATCTGCTTTGTCTCCACAGTCTGTGGTTTTGGCTACCGTTACACTTCTACTCAACTCTACACGTATTACTGTACCAGTGTTTACTGATCTACCTCGGCTCCCTCCGTTATAAAATAACACACACGTAAAAAGACCTAACAAGACATCTGTGTAGCTCCTCTAAAAATGGTCGTGTCAGTCGCCAGCTAGCAACGAAATCACTCTCGGTAGAGTAAATTATACTTAACATCTAAGTGTTAAGGATGAATTTTAAGCAATATGTTGTAGAAAGTGGAATTGTTATCTTTAATCCACTAGACGACATCGTCTAGGGATTACATTACCGTGGAAAGTTGTCTACGAAATGGATTCAACAGTATTTTGTGTGAACCGTTTTGTTAATGAGATAGGATTAATTGTTCCCAAGTGGTATTTGAGTATAAAATTTTATCAATTTCTTCCACTGTTCCTAAGACCTTAGTATCTAGTAGACACTTAATAACACTTAATAATTCCGCTCAATTAACAATTTACTGTATAATTCTTTATTCTTTTTTATTATACATAGGCTTTGGCATTTGACCAAAATCGTATTTAAAGTCAAATGATCGTGTGAACCAAGACGATAAATACTCTAAACACACTTGTAAGTACTTGATAATACATTTTTTAATTAGGCATGGTAGTTAGCCAGGCGGTCTAACAAAAAGCCATATCACTATGCTATGGTTTAATCTTTTTTTTATGTCATAGGAGGCAAACTCACAGGCAGGTCACCCAATTTTAAGTGATTACCGCCATCCATAGACACTAGCAAAACCACGGGAGTCGCAGGTGCATTGCCAGCCTGTTCAGAGGGGAAGGGCAAGAGATGGGGGAGAGAGGAGAGGAGGTGAGTCACCGGCGCTCTCATTGACCGAACGAAACGCAACAATGCAAGCACTTCACAAGTTACTTCACGTCGATTTTCTGTGGGAGGGTGGTACTACCCCGGGCGAGCCGACCCATTCATGCTAAAACCAGTAATGCTTCAACGTGGCTCTACCATCTAAAAAATTACGATGTTTTCTGTCACTGATAGCTCTGATATATTTGCAAGGATTTCAGCCTATTCAAACGCTAATCACTAAGACTACATCGCTTCAAATTTTATCTTATTGCTAAATGTAATATAGTCATAGATATTGTGTTATAATAGTATTTATAAGCTATAGCTACATGGAAGTCAGAAATTAACATTACGTGAGAGTAAATAAGTAAAAATTTTACAAGTTAATTGCAAAATCATAGTAGACCCTCCCGTACAATTTAAATCATAAGCTTTGTAAATTGGGCAGATATCCTAAACAATCAAACGTCCTCTTGTCTCTTCGCGGTCTTGTTGTTGTTTCATTGTCCAAGTCGTGTATCTGAAGTAGTCCAGTAAAGCTGTTAAAATCTTGCAAGGTCAATAGCGCAGTTAGTTGGAGAAAAAAAAATTAAAATCGTTGAGCTCAACGTAAGGGCCCTACATTTTTTTAATGGCTTGGTCCTCGATTTCCCTCTGTACATTCTCCGAGACTTAGTTTACGGTTTTTAATAACTTTCACTTTCTTTTCTGCAAATGTCATCAGTTCCACTTCCCTACTCTTTTATTTCTTTTTTTTTTTGCATTTTTTGCAATTTGCGCTACAGGTCCCATAAAGTTTAGAAGGGGTTTCCTGATTTTCATCCGTCATTATTTCGAGTTATTCCCCTTCCGAGAGTTGTATACCTAGCTGGGAGGATTCGTCCATTAGTGAGCTATGAGAGTTGTTATTTTTTCAGACCAATTAAAAACAAACTTGGAAATTATGCTGTTCTACATTAGCAAAGTTCAGAAAATGTTGGTGTTTACGTTCGATAGAATATATACAGTAATTTAATAAATGAGCTACATTCCAAATTCAGCATTCATTCCATAAAGATACTTCTGCGGTTCCATTGAGAGCGCACGCCTGCATTCGTAATTGAATTTTATCACTAAGCAGATTAAGCTCTGACAGCGTTCAGGCATAAAACAAGTTTACTAGGTAAAACGAGCGGTATTTTCAAACTCATAAGGGCTAGTGCGGATATATTATAATTTTTTGAGATAAAATCGGTTAGTAATTGTATACTACATCATTGAGTTCCGTAAATGTTTCATTACGACTAGAATAAAAGTACAAAGGCTTTGTAAAAGATACTTTGTATCATCAACGGCACGCAATGATATTAGTTACTTTTGCTTGTACTTGTTTCCTTAAAATATAATCTTTATAATTACATTCTGCAATTATTATTGTAATAAAAAAAACAACATTTATTTTAATAACTAAACTCTACGCTTTTTTATATAGTTTTTTATTAGATTTTATTAATCAATGTTAGTTATAAATTCCAATGCTAACTGAGATGTTACACATTTGCCGGAGGTGCTCAGCAAACTATTTTATTAAATCAAAGTACAACGATGTGACCGCACTTTACCTGATGGTAAATACAGTGCAATATAAAAACAACTTGTACCATCAAAGTTTTACAGTCTATCGTCAATCGACGTTGCCGTGCAGCTTGCAGATCTCTCGACAGCTGATTGTACCCTTGCAGAATTTGCAACTAAACTAAATAAATCAAAAAAGTAATTTATTAGTTTATCACTACGTATGATGGTCGGGCTTTAGTTGTACACAGATCCCTACTAACTTTTTTGATAATGTATATACGCCGGCTGTTCTCGGAATATCATATGCGTTTCCATTATGAAGAGTATAACACTTAGTATATGGTAATTGCAATGGTTTCGGAGAGAATTGTCTTGTCCTACTACTCACCAAGAGTTTTACAACGGTCTGAATAAAGGATAAATTCAACACGAAATTCTAGATTGGAATTTCCATTACGTATAAACGAATACTAACCTGAAAGACACAGCATTGTTTTATTGTAAATTATTTATATAACTAGCTATACCCGCAGCTCCGCACGCGTTTTTTTAAATTTTATTAAAGAATTATTAAATTATGAAACTATGTACAATTTTTGAATGTTCTTTAAAAACTATTGTAAGATTATCATTTGATATATAGATACTAACAGTGTAATTAATGAGGATTATCATAACCAACACATTTGGAACAGTAACCGACCATATAACTACCTCATTGCTCACTTACACTGTACAAAGAACTAATAAAAAATGACTTAAAAATAGATAATGATATAATGTGCCAATATTGTCAATAAGTTTATGGTCTAATATCTTATTAGAAATACCTCTTCTATCTTCAAAATTGCTAACAATAATTATTATATTAAATTGTAAGCCATGACTGTGGTGACGTCTTGAATCTTGCATATATATAAATCAAGATATAAAATTTTGTATACTAAAGCGTGGTAAATACGCACATGTTTACAGTGAACAACATATTTTTGCTAAATTTCATACGGATGAAGTCGTGGATAACAGCTAGTCTAAAATAGAATAACCTCAATTACTATTTATAAGGTTCGCTGTCTAGCAATGAAAGCCTCGTGAACATCTGTCTAACAGTTTTGGGGAAAGTTTTGTGGGCGAAAACACGGTTAACAACTATTATAAACAAAAATTACCTAAATTACCTTTATAAAGTCAGCTATCTTCCAGAAAAAGTTTCGTAAATATTGGTCTAACCATTACGGAGATAGCACTACGGGCGAAACCACGGGTAATAGCTAGTATAAACTAAAATTGCCTAAATTATTTTTATAAGATCAGTTATTTGTCAGTGAAAGTCTCGTGAAGATCTTTTTAACCGTTTTGGAGATAGCACTGCGAGCGAAACCACTGTTACCAGCTAGTATAAGCTAAAATTGCTTGAATTGCTTTTTATAAAATCATCTATCTGCCAATGAAAGTTTCGGAAAAATCAATCGAATCCTTTTGGAGATAATACGGCGGGCGAAACCACTGTTAACAGCTAGTATATAATAAAATTACTTGAATTAGTTTTTATAAAGTCTGCTATCTGTCAATGGAAGTTTCGTAAAGAACAGTATAATCGTTTGGGAGATAGTACTGCGGGCGAAGCCACTGTGAAGAGCTAGTCTAAATTAAAATAACTTGAATTACTTTTTATAAGGTCAGCTATCTGCCAATTGAAGTTTCGTAAAGATCGGTCAAACCGTTTTGGAGATAGCACTACAGGCGAAGCCACGGTTAATGGGTAGTATAAACTAAAATTACTTGAATTACTTTTTATAAAGTCAGCTATGTGCCAATGATAGTTTCTTGAAGATCAGTTTAACCGTTTTAGAGATAGTACTGTGGGCGAAACCACAGTTAATAGTTAGTCTAAATTAAAATATACTAAATTACTTATTACGGTATCTATTATCTGTTGGTGAAAGTTCTATGAAAATCGGTCCATCCGTTTTGGAGATAGCATTGCAGACGAAGCAGCGGTTAACACTTAGTCTAATTTAGAGTAGCCTGTGTCACCCGCAGTAATTTCAGCTATCTGCTAGTGAAATTCCCCTCAAAATCGGTCCAGGCGTTTTGGAGATTACCCGGAACAAACAGACAGACAGACCGACAAAAATTTTAAAAATTGCATTTTTGTTATCAGAAGCGTGTATACGTTCATACCCAATCAGTGAAAATTTTTACTTCGCTGTTACATACAGACACTTCATTTTTATTATATGTATAGATGTAACCTATGCCCTATATCTTTGGCAACGTGTATGCAAAATTTCATGAGACTCGGTTGAATAATGAAGGCGTGAAAGCATAACAACCAAACAAGGTAAGGTAAGGTGGGGTGTAAGGAGTGTCGAGTAACATCTTAAGACTTGAGACATCCAAGCCAACTTCACCTGCACGTGGTGCACCCTGCTGATCAACGAACGAGGCAATGGCGATAGCGGGGTGGTAGGGTTTTACAGCCCGACTGGGTCGCAACCACCATGTATACGGTGAAAAAGCCCGTCATAGTGACTCACTTCTGCGCGGTGCGTTTCGGGATCAGCCTGTGCATATCCAGTACCGGGTGACTTTCGTCATTATGGCCGGCATGACAGCGGCGACCGGCGATGGATAATCTGTCTATCGGTGGATGCCGATGTTTTTGGATTGTACTATTCTTAACATCAGGCATAGAGCAGTCACTTTGTCGTGCTTCAATTAAAAAAAAAACTACGTTCTCATTTACATATATTAGTTAGGTTTGTTATTAGGATGTCCTGTGTCAATAAATGTCTCTGCTTAGTTATTCTAGTTAGTTCAAAATAGGAATGAATCCCATTCACAAATTATTTACAAAACTAATCCCGTTAGAAAAACTGTAAATCTAAAGTCGATATTCAACGTACTGGTAGTTTGTTTTCCAATTAAAACAGCGAGAAAAGCTTCGACGTGTTTGCCTAACAGGAATTTAAATTCATATGTTGGTGATAAATGAGATGTTGCTATTAAAAAGTTCAAATTGGAAATCGCTCAGAAGACTTATTGTATTAAAGCCTATAACATATATGCAAATACGTAGAGACAAAACGGCTTAGTACATCTTACTTTTCTGTTTCTCAACTGATTTTTTTTTCAGTCAGTGTATTTTCACAAGCTTTTGGTGATATCAAACAAAAAGTTACTTGAAAAAATTATAAATCATGATCTTTTTAACCGATAGATTAGATCAATACACGACAAATATTACTGATTTAATAAATTTTCTGAAATGGTTACCTTTCCTTGAAACTGCTCCAATAATTTGTAAAACATTTTGTTTTTAAGTTGTATTTCTTAGATGTTTGGTCCTAATTCGTTAAATAAAATATCACGATAGCACTTAACTACGCTACTTCTAGCTCTACTCTACTCTACTTCTTTTTATAAAATACTAGATAACTCGGCTACGCGTTGATGTAGCTCAGTTATTACATATTGCATTAAAATTACGATAAAGTAATTGGTATATGTAACATATAGCAGTAATTTAATTTGTAATTAAATTGTGATCCTTAATCGAAACATAAATTATCCTATCTCTCAAATTGAACCAAATTATACATAAATGCCAACGTTTCATAAAGATCGGTTGAATACTTTCTATATATGTAGGGTTCAGGTTCGATTTATATGTCGCTAGCCGATTTTATAAATAAAAATAATTTATTTGCAATATCGAAGACATTTATTATATACACTGTTTTTTCAAGACTGACAGAGAAGCTGTCAGCTAGTTTGAAACAAATAAACGATTTTATTAATCTGTACAAACAGCTTGTTCCGAAGCCCGAACGCTTCTCGTTTGTTACATTAATCTACGCTCTCGTTTGAAATGCTGTCAGCGAATTTAATACCAACTGAAAATTCATTGGGATCCATTTATATCTCCTGTTATAGTGACACACTCATATTTGTTATCCCATGCTGTAACTGATCAGGATATGAGAGAAGACAATTTTTTTATACTGTTTTTAGATTAATAACAATCTAATCCTAGGGAAGAACTGGTCTTTCGTACAAGTAGATAGAATTGAAGCAGAGCAAATAGAAGGTTTCTAAATTAAGGAATATACGATGGATGAAGTCAAGTCTTCAATCAATGAAGGCTTGAGTTTTTGCAACTGATTCGGAGTTTTCTGTGGAGGAAAACATCGTGAAGAAACCATAGCATGTTGGTAGGGTTTTTTGTAACTTCATCGCTAGCTGGTTTTTTTATATCATAGGAGGCAAACGAACAGGTGGGTTACCTGATGTTAAGTGATCATCACCGTCCATAGACACTCGCAAGACCAGGGGAGTCTTAAGTGCGTTGTCAGCCTTTGTTGGGGAAGAGAAGAAGAAAAGGGAAGGGGAATGTAGTTAGGTTTCCAGTGCTCTCACTGACCGAACGAAACGCAACAATGCAAGCGCTGTTACTTCACGTCGGTTTTCTGTAAGAGGGTGGTACTACCCCTGTCGAGTCGACCCATTCATGCTGAAACCAGCAATAGCTTCAGCTTGGCTCTACCATCTACAAGCTAGCTAGTACGTTCAAGTTGATAATCTGTCGCCAAGCACCAATTGGTGTGTTCCAGCAGTTGCATTTGTCTGCCAGTCCCTTCTAGGCTTAGCTTGTTTACCATATTAAAACGCATCGTCATTTAATCCCATGAGATTATGGCCAAACGTATGGGTTATAAAAAATATGTTACATCTATCAATATACTCTATCATTAATCGTAAACTTACTCCTAGTTATTGCGTTGATAGCGACAAGGTATGAATACATCGGGGGTTAAATGTATCTAAGCTGGTGTCTACAGTAATTGGACCACTGGGAGATGGGTCGGAGGGCCCGTCTCTATTGCACTGGTTCGACCGTTTGGGAGACAGTCGACGTGGGCTCTGTCTCTATTAACGCAGTAGGTCCTTTGGGCCGACCACCAAGTTGACACGGTGCTAGTTAATACGAGCCCATCTTGTCCCCAGCACGGCGGTAGTGGGTGCATTCTCTCCCCTGGGCGGGCCAAGAATCCGTTAGGGATATCCCCACGTTAGTAAAAAAAGGCGTCCACAATCAAAGTGCGCCTAGCTAAACAAACATTGAGACGATGCCAGTACATAAATTCATTGAATTTGCTACAGAATTGTGGAAAATGCATTTATTATTGTTCATCGATATACTATGCTTCAACACCAGTTTTATGTATATGTGGTTACATAATATTGCCTTGGTCTTTTACTTTTTGATGTAAAACAGGCGGAGAGTAAACCTGATTGTCGGCGTGGCGACGAAAAACACGAACTTTGCACAATTAACGAAATACTTAAAATATTTGCAACTCTATCTGTATAATTACAAGACTCAAACAGTTTTGTCGGCCACTCGTCCTAGTTTTACGTAGCACGCGCCGACGACTTAGTGCATTTTGAGAAATGCCGCCGAACACACCGCGTCTGGCGTCTAATTGAATTTTTGTGTTTAATAAAAATGAATAGTTATGTAATTAAAAAAATAGTTAATATTTTATGGAACAAATGTATAATGCTTTATCTTTTATTATGCCATATAACTTATACAAAACAATTTCGATGTTTCACATCTGCCAGGCATCCCGTGATGGTTCTTTTTTTCATCTTAAAATGGTTAGTACAACATATTTTGTTCTTCCAGTCTCAAACATAAACTGTTATCACAATATTCTTACCCTTTACACACATATTGTTTTTCAAACACAGCAATCCTTCTATAACTCCTTTGTCTTCTTTTATACCCATCTCGCCTTCCAGTTATATGACTTCCATTATATTAATGAATGGTCAACATCGCACTAATTTATATCTTCTCAACTTCTCTATCTCTTCGTGCTACTTTCCTATTTATTCTAAGGTAATCTATTCTAATCTTACCAAAACTGGTATATCTACTTTAATGGTCTCTCTGTGATTAATATAGCTCTATGGCTACATTTTTCTTACCATTAGAAAAATTGGTAGTATAAAAAAGTCATTGTAGTGTGTGTAATCGTAGTAATCAAAATCGGTGAAACAAAGACATATATGTAATCATATTATTATGAAAATATATGGTTGATTTGTAACTGACGCACCGGCTGAGACGAAAGCCTCGATTAAAACTTGAAGCGAAGTTTTCCGACAACGAACGAATGGCAGATTTGCGAAAGTAACTTTGGATGTTGCGGTTTCTGTGGTGAGTACCACAATACTATTAAAGTTTAACTCAGTTCTGGCATAAGTTATAAACTTTAAGACGACTTGAATTTTGTTTTAACTTTTTCTAGATGAGTTATCATCAAGAAGCTTATATCTAAATATTTTAATCTATGACATATGTAGACATAGACTAGTTACATTACCTTCTGCCATATGTTAGTTCTTCTTTACCACATTTATCACTTGGACTGTAAATGTACTGTTCTATAAAATGTATACTTTTCTTTTTTATTCAAAAACAATATTGTTTAGTTTTAAGAATGTAATTGTGAGGTCCAATGAATAAATTTATTATTATTATTATATCATTTGTACTATGTTGCTTTTTTGTTTGGAGTTTTTTGTGCTTTTGCTTTACTTTGTAATCGGTTAGAGACTTTTATTTCAGTTATAATCAGGTGATAAAACCTGACACAAATTTTAAAACACAATATATATTGTTTTAGTTTGTTTTGAAAAAGTCCAATTGTTACCAATATTATAAAGTTGGAGAATTTAATTACTTCAACGAGTTCGTATAAGGAATTACTAGTCTGCCTGAAAAAAAAAAAAAAACAAAAACTGTACACAGTAATTTTTGTACATATTCATAAATGCATATACACTTACACACAAAGCCATTTTTTTGGATACATACAGTGATAGAGACAGTAGAAAATCTTCAAAAATATAGCCTGACTGACATTCAATTCTTTGATTGCTATTTTATTTCACTAACATAGTCATACATTAAAGGGTTTCTAGACGTTTCTTCGTTGGTAAATCCATGTAAAAATGGAGCAAGCAGCTAGGTTATAATAAAAACAAAGTAGAAAAATATATGTATTGCCAATGTAAGGAATATTTACTAGGTTTAATTATACACTCTAAATTCACCTGATTCTACTTCACGGAACATATCCAAGCAAAGGTTGCCTGGAAGAGATTGCTATTAGAAATAAGACCACTCTTTGTATTAATTACACAGTTTTAAATATATATTGTTAGGGATTTTGGAAATATTTATAGATCATTAAAAACAGAACTGGCCAATTTAGATTAACTGTTAGGAAACAATTCAATTCTAACAATTAACCACTTTTTAAATAACCGACACGAATCCGGACAGAGTTACTGCACATTACGACGGCTACCAAAAGAGTGAGTCAACACAATAAACGCCGCCAAGTATATGGGTCGTTCGTAGTATAGCTACTCGACGTTAAAACATAACATCGATCAATGGCGTCTCAGGTCATTAGTAACACCCCACATATAGTCTATAATACGTCATTAGTAGTACGGAGAGTGCTAAAAATATGTATGATTATCTATAATAAAGATTATATAAATAAATATATTTTAAATATTTTCAAATTGTTACTACGCAGTCGCTTATGATTTAAACCGCGGTATTAAGTTTTATTCGCAGTCAGTATTACACTGCTTTATAGCTACAGAGCTTCGACTCGTTCTTATTCCGTGATGCTTTCTGTCATTTCACTGGTTTTTTTATTGTCTCGTTCATTGTTATTTGTGACTTAAATTGTCTGTGAATTTCCAATTTATTTTAATCAAATACTTAACTTTATACTTATTTCACTTTAGACACGTTTCAACTTCATAGTATTTTTTAAATTAAAAAGAAACAAATTCTTTTTTGTATTCAGATGAAATCAAAAATACTTTATTAAATTGTAGCACTAAAAAGGCACTTATGAACGTCAAAGGTACCGATAGTTCGGAAAAACAACCCACTCATCGAGAAGAACCGGCAAGAAACTCGATATGGTTTATCTTTTTACTATGCATAACGTAACATAGTATATTTTTAAGAACATAGATAGCTATCATTATTAGCCTGTTAGAGACCCACTGTAAGGCTATAGGTTACTTCGATTGGGCTTATCTTTTAAACCGACTTCGAAAAAGGAGGGGGTTACTGTTCGGTTGTACCTATTTCTTTTTTTATGTATGTTAATCGATATTTTTGTCAATTGTGCATCGATTTTAATGCTTCTTTTTTAATTTGATATGGTTATACTCAGAAGTGGTCCCATATAAATTTGAAGAGAACATTCAACTCCTGAGGGGGTGAAATATCGTTTATTTGATTTTCACCCACTTCGTTTCTACATATTTTTGTCAACTTGGAACCGATTTCCATAATTTATATTCTCAATAGAAAATAGATAGGGTATATTTATGGATACTAAAAAAAGAAAAATTAAATAAATAAACCGACTTCGATGTGGAAAACTAATAAGGCAATGACTAAAAAGTGAATAATAACTGAGTTTTTTTTTAATATTATCTTGGCAACCAATCTTTTAGATTATTACTGCCATTGTCGTGTAGTTAATTATATTACAAGCATCGTGTGATTATTTCAATATTCTAACAATATGGTAGCTCCCTTGTAAGGAGTTTTCGTGGCATATCAGAATTTCATGCTCCATGGTATTATTTTTAATTCACTTCACTTATAAACAATAACCTAACTATATTACGTAAAACCAAGTAAACCAAGTTTACAAAATATAGAGTCATTTACACAAGATTATGAATAAAATATAAAATACACTACATGACAGACTAAAATGCCGCCAAAAAATCCCAATGACAGAATTATTAACTTAACCAAGTCAAATAAAAAATATTCATATTTGCTGTACCTAATAATATATTTGAAGTCGAAGTACTTACTTGATATCCAACATCAAATAATACCAACGACAATTTTCCTAATTAAAAATTCGATGTTGAGAATCGAGTCTGGTAAACAGATTCTAACTTCACAGAGCTATTAAAAAATGCCCACTTGCACGATAAATCATTATTAATCGCCTAAATAAACAACATAGTATTGGCATGGAGCTTATTGAGTCACTCGTAAAATAGACACTTTTATGGCTACAAAGCAAATACTCCCGGATTCGACCCCAAAGGGCTAATATTCGGCCGCAGTAATTTTATTACTCTGTCCGCAAATAGAACGGTTCTGGCGTCGACGTTTTTATTTAGATTAACGAAAAATGTATCTTTGCAATTCAACAAAAACAAAACGCCGGTTTATTTTGAAAGATGGCAACATTTAGAAATCAATGACCACCTTATTTTAGGGAATCCATTGTTTTTTTTATGTAATAGGAGGCCAAAGAACATTTTTTTCTTTTCGAAATGAAAACACTGTTGACCTGGAAAGGTCTTTACAGCTTCATCTTACTATTGAGGCGAGCACTGAAGGCACTCAGCCGATTTGAGATGTTTGGGCGACTAACTCAAGGGTGCACGGCACACCTCGGCTTGGGCTGTCGCCTGTTTTGTGCAAAAATCGCGACCTATCTGAACTAAACTTTTTTTTTTTTAACGTGGGGAAATCCCTTATGGATACCCACCCTCCCGGGGGAGAGAGTGGGTTATGTCTGACTCGCACGCACTAAAACCCCACGGTGTACGTCTTCCACTATAATTGGAGCAGCACAAGATCTCTATAGACTTCATCGTGCCGCCCCAGCGGTGTGGCCCAGCAACAGCAGAAATGCCGACGCCGGGCCTCGTCTTGTAAGGAGACAGCCGGGTACACACCGGCCGTCTCCTCGTCTGCCGGACCTGTGCAATGGGAAGGTGGGGTCCCCGAACCACCTATCGAGGCGATCAAACTGCCGCCTCCTCCTGCCTGTCCTCCGTTGGCGGAGAAGGCCGCTTAGCGGATCGTCCTCGCGGGCCCTCTCCGCCGCCTCTTTCTGCAAGACGACTTCCTCGCAGAAGGAGGCAACTGCATTCCATACATCCTCGCTACCGAGCATGGCCGCGACCACGCTCGGCAGCGAGAGGTTCCCTCCTACCGCCGCAGCCAGAATGCAGCGCTGCTCCTCTCACGCAGCACACTCAGACAATGTGTGCTGCGCGGTGTCCGGGTCAACGCCGCACTCGTGGCATACAGCGGTCGGCTCCCTACGCGCTATCCAGTGCAGGTACCAACCGAAGCAGCCGTGCCCGGTCAGCACCTGCACCAGACGGAACGTCAGGGAGCCCCATCGTCTGTTGCACCAATCCAGCAGGACCGGGTGGACGGCGTCGATAGTGTATCTGCCGTACTGCGCGTCCGCCAGGTCCTGCTTCCACCTCTCCATCTTTCTTCTCGCCTCTATTTCCCTGGGAGCCGAAGGCTCCCCTGACCGCTTTTTGGCCGCCGTATATTCGTAAACGGCGGCCAGTACTTGCGCCTCCAGCTCCCAGGGAATGGAGCCAGCCAGCACCATGGCCGCCGCTGAGGACATCGTTCTGTATCCTCGTATTACCCTTAACGCCACGGTGCGTTACGCATTTCGCAACGCACGGATATTGGTGGCGCTGAGGACGTCTACCCACAACGGTGCCCCGTAGGAGGCCATGGATTGGATGACCCCCATGTAGAGCTGGCGGCAGGCGGCACCTGGTCCCTTCGTGTTGGGGAGGAGTCGTCCAAGGGCCTCTGCCGCCCCGACTATCCGCGGTCCGAGCCCCTTAAAGTGGGGCTAAGCTATCTAGATATACGTATATGAGTTATTGAAACATGCATGTCTACCAAGAATGCGTGCCTCAACAACTCCTATATGTATTTTGTGTCGGAAAAATGTGTGACCGAACGAAACGCAATGCTTCACGACGGTTTTCTATGAGAGGGTGGTGCTACCCTGAAGCTGACTCATTCATGTTGATACCAGTGATAGCGTCAGCATGGCTCTACCACCTAAAGAAATTGTTTTATTGTTTTTAAAACTTTTTACTAACTTTAGTACTATAGAATTATTGTGATATTCAACACTTTTATATTGTGCTTTGAAACTATAATTTATGATATGTTTTTTTAAGAAATTATACTATAATAAGTTATGCTGAAAGAATATGTATCCATTTTGGCGGAATCTTAGAATGCCATGTAGTGATCTTTATATTTTATCTATAATCTTGTGTTATTTGGCTCTATATTGTGTAATGTTGGTGGTGCTTTACGTACATAGTTTGGTTATTGTGCACAAGTGAAGTGTGTCGGAAAAAATATCACGTAGCATGGATTCTGCTTGGCACAAAAACTCCCAGGAAAGTTCTAACAAAACGGCCACCATATTGTTAGTTCATTGAAGTTATATCAAGAAACTTGTAATATCATTACTCACTTGACAAAGGCAATAATAGTCTATCTAATAGAAGACTGGTTGTAAAAAATAAAATAGAAGAAGAAGAAGATAATCATCAGTCACTAAAAATAGTTTTTAACTTTCAATCGTTACTTAAATGTTATCAATTTTTTTATTCGAAAGACAACTTCGTCATGACACCTGAGCATAGTGATAAGGTGCTTTCTAATTGCCGGCTTGGTTAGCTACAACTTTCAAGTCATAGGTGTATTCCGGAAGTGGCACTTTACAGCCAGTTCTCTAGGCTTAGTGTATAAATCACAGGCCACACATCACCTCATCGTGTCAAAAAATTGCATTTTTATATAAAACTGAGTCCCACCCGCTTTTTTGGGAATTAAATAAATGGGTATAGATTATCGGAATCCATAAATAAGTAGTCTAGAAGCAGCATTTACGAAAAATTCAATAATCAATGGTTATATTTTTACGCAGATACGGTAATAGTTTGACTTGATTATGCTTTAAAAGAACTTTGTTATCATTGTACAGTGTAACCTTCATAAAACGAGCCTCAATATATCGAATTCGTTAATTTAAGGTTTTTTTTTTTTAAATCTGAAAGGTGTTTCTTGAAAATTTTCTTTAATAGGATAAGCAGATGGGTATCTACGTAATATTGAGGTTGATAAACATGTTATCTTACCACTTACCACGTAAAACAAAAAGAAAATAAATGCCATAATTTTCCCAACATGTATTTATTTATCATATTCCAAATGTGACACGTATTGATATTTGCCACTAGAACGATTCCTCATTTCGACAACCCGACGCGACATCCTCAGATAAGATTGTTTACATTAAATCCTATGTAAATGTTTACATATTACTATTAGAGATATATATTAAAATTCACACATCACGTAAAATTACTATCAAGTTTGTCCACAATCAATTTAAAATGTAGAATTTAATAACATTATATATCGTAAACTAGTGTAGAATTATAATAGCTTGCAGTAAGCAGTAATGAGTGTCAACTTCCATAGTAGTCTATTCCAACATCCATTTATAAAGGTCTGCTAATAATAGGTCTTTACCTATGAAATTGCCATTCTGTAGTACTGGCCATTTTAAATCAAAATAGTTTTTGTTTGACTAAGAATTCTAATTTCCAATTAATTTTATTTTAAAAACCTGGACTTCTTTTTCTAAAAGTAGTAATTTGTTTATTGATTAGCGTTACAATTTCACCGCATTTCAATCTTTTTTGTCATCATGGATACGTTAAAAATTCGAGTAATTATGGAATATGAGTACCGTCATGGCAGCAACGCGGCACAAGCGGCACGCAACATCAACGACGTTTACGGAGCTAACACTACAAACCAACGCACCAACTGTTATTGATTTGTTCGCTTCCGTTCTGGGAATTTCGGCCTAAAAAATGAACCTCGGGTTGTCTGAAGAATTTGGTCGACAATGACGAATTAAACGCGATTGTAGAAGCTGATGATACACAATATACGGCCGAATTAGCAGCAGCTTTCAACGTTAGCGTCAAAACAATATTGGTCCATTGACGTCAAATTGGCAATGTAAAAAAGCTTGACAAATGAGTGCTCCACGAACTCAATGATCGCCAGCACTGCTCAACAGACACACAAATGAAGGAATATTGAACCGCATTGTTACAAGTGATGAAAAATGGTTTCTGTTTGATACCCGCAAGCACACAGCAAGTTGGTTGAATCCTGGTTCAGCACCTAAGCAATGCCCTAAACGAAAACTTACCCCTAGAAAAGTGATGGTCACTATTCGGTGGTCTAGCGCCGGTGTGATTCATCACAGCTTCTTACCAGACGGGGTGAGCATTACTGCAAATGTGTACTGTGAAGAACTGAACACAATGATGGAGAAGCTGGCATATCTCCAACCAGCATTGGTCAATCGCTCGTCTCCGCTGCTCCTGCACGACAACGCGCGACCTCATACTGCACAGCAGACAGTCTCCAAGTTGCAAGAACTGAGGTTGGAAGTTCTCCGTCATCCGCCCTACACACCAGACCTTACTCCTACAGACTACTACTCTTTCCAGAATTTGGATAACTCCTTGGCGGGAAAATAATCAATACCCGAGACGCAGTACAAAATGCCTTTGAAGAATTGGTTGTCTCCCGCCCAGCCGATTTCTTTAAGAAGGGCGTCAATAAACTGCCACTGCATTGGCAAAGATGCATTGATTGCATGGGTGATTACTTCGATTATTACAAACAAAAAATACATGAAAAAAATTCGATAAATTTTTTTCATACAAAACGGCAATTTCATAGGTAAAGACCTAATATTAATATGATCATATAGGTGTAGTGTTATACGCGGATCACTCAAAATGAAGTGGATATATGTCAATCAATTTTTGAAGTGAAGACTGACCGTTAAGCGGTAGTTTTGTGGCTTGAGATAAATTTATGATTTCTCGGTATGATGTGGTAAGCGTGACCGACTGTACTGCGCTTGCGCAGCTTGTGCCAGCCCAGTGAGGAGTTGCAAGTGTGGCCAGTCTGTGTTGGTGGAGAAGGGGGGTGCGGAATGGATGGGGGGAATGGAAGGGGGGGAATGGAAGGGAGGTGGGAGTGGAGGGAGAGAAAGGAGAGGGGGGATGTCAGCCTCCGCAGATCTCACTAACCGAACGAAACGCTACAATGCAAGTACTGTTACTTCACGTCGATTCTTCTGAGAGTAGAAATTCTACCCTGGGCGAGGGTATTCATGCTGAGACACCAGATTAGGCCCACCTCAGCTGCGGCTGAAGCCTAGGTTCGTTCCCTCGGCGTGGAGCCCTTGAATGCGCTGCTCGCGTGATACAGTGACATAAAATCTTACATCACTGCGACAACATTACACATATCACGCCCAAACACGTGCACGTATACACGCTTACACATGAAAGTGAAAGGGTTTAATTTTCTTCCCTTATCGAACTGAAATAGCTTAGAAAATTATCCAGTACGAAATATATATAGGAGTTGTTGAGGTATGTGTGCTTAGTACACATATATGTTTCAACAACTCATATATGTATGAATAGCTTAGATTATGAATATGTATATATTTGTGTTAAAAATAAACCAGATCGAGTTTTCTGCCAGTTCTTCTCGATGATGTTTTCCGAACCGGTGATAGTTTTGACCTTCATAAGTGCCTTCTTAGGGCCTAAATTTAATAAAGTGATTTTGATTTTGAATGCTTTTGATTATAGATTTGATAAAAATAACTTAATAAAGTTTAAACTTTAAAAAAAATAATGAACTATGGTTGAATGTCGACCACTGGGCGCCCACTAGTATTTAAGAAATATTAGATTTCAATTCTTAAAGCTGTAACTGATATTTGACTCGGTCAAGGTTGGCAATGAGTCTAAAGAGTTAATTCCTATACCCTTCAATTAATGAGACGTTCAAGGGACAGTACCCTTGTCAGGTGATAAGGGGTGTCAATTACAATCGTTGAAGACAGAAAAAATATGACTTATTTTTTAATTATTGGTTGTATATTTAACTATGAATTAAGATTTGGCATAAAATAATAATACATTGGCTATACTAGTAATTTGGAATCTAATGTCTGTTAATATTTCAAAAGAACAGTTAATGACCTGAAGATGCTCCGTGAAGGAATGAAACACGTGTAATCGATTGTGGTTATTGCACGTTACATACTTTAATGAATTATATATTGTATATATTTGTACATACCAACAATATCAACCACCATGAGGTATAATCGTCAACCAAGGAGCGAGTTTTTTAGTATATTGTGTTTTAGATTTTTTAGGTACACCTCGCATATTTCAATCTAACTTTTTTGTTGCAGTGGGACTTTTTCAGGTACACCTCGCATATTTCAATCTATTTTTTTTTGTTGCAATGAGACTTTTTCAGGTACACCTCGCATATTTCAATCTAACTTTTTTGTTGCAGTAAGACGCATGCATACATTTCAGTATATTGTCATTCAAATGCAAGTATTCAAAATATTGGCAGAAATCATACGAAAAGTGTTAAGTACATTTGAAAAAATCCTGCTATCTTGGAGATACCTTAGTATGAGACAGAGACCGTTAGTATATTCCATTCATTTAAAGCATTTTAAACCCCAATCTGCGGAAAATGAGCTGGATTTTTATATACCCATATACCTTTATTATTGTAATAAAGATGCGGAAAATCGATATCGATATTGTGCCGGCTAAAAAAGTTATAAAGGTCAAAAGGTTGCGAAAATCAGTTTTGCAAATATCTCGCGACCTTTTGCTTGGAGGTCAAAAGCGATCATTATAATTGTTTTGTTGTAAAATTATCTACAAAATATGTTTCTTGCATTTGTATGTAAAATCAACGGTTTTCGGAATAGAGCTCTGAGAAAGCGACTAGAATGCACTCACATACGGTATTGTATACTGTACACCAATGCATAAACCATAAAGTTTTTTATTAATATTTATGCCTTTAAAACTTTTATTTGATATTTGGACGTTTCGGGTACAATATACTTATCTTATAGAGGTTTAGGCACTTGCAGGTGTCTAGGAATAAGCTATAAAACACATTTCCACAATTTTTGGAAATGTCTGTTGTTATGAACACGCATCATTTATAGAATACTGAGTTCATGATAAAATGTATTGAAGAAAATCATAAAGCATATCTTCGAATAACATAATCTTTGCGTTAAGTGTGTGGTGAGGTGGCTTTCACTATATATTCTGTGTGTCTTTTGTCTTGTACCAACTTTGTATTTCATTTAATTAAATTTAATCATTTAATCAAACAATGACATGTATTTTACTAAATTAGCGAATAATAATTCAGAATAATACAGGACTGAATCCAAGGAAGGATTGAAGCTATAAATAATTACGCTTTTACATACAAACTAAGCATTAGAGGTAAAACGTTTTCGGTGTTATTACAAAAAATTAAATATATATTGAATGCGTTAAAAAAGTTTCGTATTAAATGTACCGCGCTCGCTGAATGTTCGTCATGTTGTTCTTGTGTCTCGCTTTGGTTAGATTAGGTTAGACTTGCTAAAAAAGGATAACGCGAACTTGCCTCGGGCGATCGCGGTGCTTTTAGTACGGAACCTTTTTAAAGCAAGTATTTAATACGTATTTAACTGTTTGGAATAACACCGTTTATGTTTGATATAGACGAAATGTTCTCCTAGAAACGTCGGAAAATAAAAATTTTAAATCGGGTTTGGAGCTAAAAATTAACTTCCGCTTAGGTTCACTACATTCCTTGCTACCACTTTCTTGTGCATTGGTATCTTCGCAAGTCCCAAAAAAGCATATTTATCTACTATTTATTTATAATTTGGTAACCCTAATTAATATACTGAGTGACCTTTAGCTAAAATGTCAGTGTACCTAGGTTCTGTTCACGTTACATTACACGCGATATGTCTGTTAGAAGGACGGCCTAGAATGTTTTATATCATAAAGTCATATTAGAACTTTACATTTTCTTAGTATAAGCGAATTACTAATCCTTACTAATTTTATAAATGTGTGAAAGTAACTCTGTCTGTCTGTTTGTCGTGCTTTCACGCCACAATTACTGAACTGATTTAAATGAAATTTGCTACATATGTAATCTATAACCTGTGAAAGCATATAGAATACTTTTTAATGTGAAAAAATGGTTGTAAGGGGTTGAAAGGGGGTTGAAAAGTTCCAGTGTCATCATTTTCAGAGCTAAAAGCTTTATTTTTTAGGTTGTTGATTCTATATAAATAAATATAACATTCAAAGTTTGCAAACGTTTTATTCTCAAGAGCGCAGAATAACAATAGGAAATAGGGGATGAAAGTTTGTACGGAAATATTTAAGGTTCCGCCCTGACTTGAAAAATTATTTCGATGTTAAGTAGCTCATTTATCGAGGAAGGCTATAGGTCATCACACTAAGATCAATAGGAGCGGAGGACCAATGAAGAATGTTTCAAAATCGTTTTTTGTTCCTTTTGACAGGTTATTCTGACTTTTGGTTAGCCCAAAGTCATTATTCCACGCGTACGAAGTTGCGTGCAGAAACTTTGTTTATATATTTTTATACCAAAGCAAGGAAGCGAGCAGACTGTCTGATAGAGATTAAATAATGCTACAATAGATATGGACGCTTGTATTACCACAAATATCACGTAAAAGCATATCCTAGCCCTCTTTAAAGAAGACCATGCTATAGTTTTCTGTGAAAATCCCACCAGCTTTTTTAATAATTTGGGTATATCCGGGAACTAAACAACGCCTTTAAAACCGAACTGCCTGCAATCATTTAGGTGCCAACGTATAAGGATAAACTTCTTTCGGATGGTCATCAGTGCAATGGTGGAAAGTATCCACAGTTATCATAATATTGAACAATTTAGGGTAAAAATAGATGGCGACAAATAATTAGGACACCATTTGACTCGCATAAGACACATATATTAATTAATGTTAGTGTGACCGGAAATCCGTTCTAAGACACATCCTGACAATAATGAGATAATTATTATTTCAAGCATGTATATAATGTTTTTGCTACACAATAATTCTATTTGAATTTATTAATGTGATAACTAATTGTAAAAGAGTCGTTATTGCTAAGAAATGTAAATAAATCAGTACTTGAGATTTTTTGGCTTGGAAGTATTTGGCAGGATTTTGGTGGGTCATGTAATGGATTTTATATTTTATTCGTGATCTTGTGTTATTTGACTCTTATATTTTCTAAAGTTTGTGGCGTTTTACGTATTACAGTTCTGTTATGCTTAAGTGAAGTGGATGAAAAAAGTGTTTTAGGGTGTAAGGGGTGTCGAGTAACATCTTAAGACTTGAGACACCAAAGCCAACCTCACCTGCACGTGGTGCACCCTGATGAATAACGAACGAGGCAATGGCGAAAGCGGGGTGGTAGGATTTTTCAGCCCGACTGGGTCGCAACCGCCATGCATATAGCGAAAAAGCCCGTTATAGTGACTTGCTTCTGCGCGTCGCATTTCGGGATCAGCCTGTGCATATCCAGTACCGGGTGACTTTCGTCATTATGGCCGGCATGACAGCGGCGAAGGACGATGGATAATCTGTCTCTTGGTGGTCGCCGATGTTTTTGGATTGTACTATGCTTAACATCAGGCATAGGGCAGTCACTATATCGTGCTTCGAAAAAAAAAAATAATAGTACCACGAACCATGAATTTTGAGATGCTACTCCACTCACAAAACTCCATGGAAAGTTCTAACAAGGGAACCACCATTTTGTTGGAACATTGAAATAACCATTTATTGAGAAAATGTGTTATAATCTCCATTGATATAAAATATTGGCACTGGCAAATGCATTTGACCAACCCAAATAAGAAAAAGAGGATTTTTAGTGAGATCTTAGTTTGTCATGTAGTGGCTCTTATATTTTATTCATAATCATGTTTTATTTGGATTTATATACTGCAATAGCGTTGTCATTTTACGTAATATAATTAATTAGTTTATAGTACACAAGTGAAATGGATGGAAAATACATCACAGAGTGTGAATTCGAACAACGAAAATTCCCTGAAAAAGTGGGTCCCCATCTTGCTAGAACATTCCAATAATCACAACAGACTTGTAGTACACTTACTCGACAATGGCAGCAATAAGCCGAAAGACTGGTTGTCAAAATAAGTAAGTCCTTGTCCAAATTTAATTACTTTGACTTAATTAGTCTATGTACGCTACGTATGACCTCTTATCTCCTCTAAAATTAGTATGGAATAATATTTGAACACGATGAATACAACCAGATATAATAAACACAAAGCACGCTCGTATATATACGCGTGTATACTAGCTGAGCCATGTCCACTTCGTTAGGCGGTAAACAATTATAACAAAAATAATTTTTGTGACTTAAATATAAAAGTAAGACATATGTCGGCGATGATTTTTTAAAGGCATTACTAAGCTCTACAACTTTTCTCTAGAACTCGATCATATATCTTTCATCGTTAAGTCAACGTTGGCAAGAAACGGTTTCGTTCGACCGTTTTTTCGCCGACTTAGCAATCCGACTACCACAAAAGAGTCTTTTCATTTTTCGGGTTAATATATAGCCTACACCACTCACGAATAACGTGGCTTTTATTGGTAAAAGTATTTTCAAAATCGGTTTAGTAGTTCTTGAGATTATCCTCATCAACCTCAGAAACTCACAAACTTTACCACTTTACAATATTAGTATAGATCACAAGAAATAGTTCGTTTTTAATACAAAGTTCCTATCTTAAATACTTTCGTATCATGTTCTTTCATTATTAAAACTTTCACGAGGTAAAGTTTCATTTGCGTTATAGGGTCGCGATCAAAAGGAACAATTTTAATTTCCCAAATAGTTACAGGATAGAAAACTTAAACCTTTTTGAAGGATCCTTTGAATAGATTACGAGCATGTTAAGATTAACTTTGTTAGCCTATACTTAGATTTTATTTTTTTTCAAAAGTGATAAAATAAAAATTTAAAACAATGAAATAAATGAACTCTCTTTTGAGTTTCTATATCCACTATAATGTGAATGAAAATGTTTAAATTTCAGAATTTGTTTACTGATATTATTAACAGTGGTGTGGTTTTCATGTCTATTATACATTTTTATAAACTCCATTAATCAATCAAACGTATGATGAGCTGCAAAATACTAATATTACATGTACACAGGCCTCTATATCACGCATCGCTAGTCGTTTTTTTACATGGGGAAATCCAAAACCCCATGGTACCTTCTTAAACCTATTTGGCCGGGCAGCAGGAACTACCTACGGCACTATCTCTGCTCATCCGGGCACAGATGAACCTTACATACGTGCACACAAAAGTTCACATATGGTGGAAGGGTTTTATTTGTTTGCCTAATCTTTGGAACTTAGTTTAGTTCAACCAGTTTGAGAGATACAACATACATGTTTTAATTCGCTAATAATTCGTGAAGCAAACGTGCTGGTACTCATTTTACATGTCTGCTTAGCTTAGTAAGAATTTGCGTTGTTGTGTCCAAATAACAACCCAAGCCGTAGTTCAGTCCCTTTGGCACGCTCGAGGTTGTTGCCAAGAGTCTTAATGCCTTAAGTACTCACCTTATTGGTTTCGTGAGCTGTGAGACTATATCAAAGCGCTAAAAAGTTGATAGAGATTGCTCTGATATATTTGACGTCATATTAATACGAGCTGAGAGGGATTACTAATCTATACTAATAGTATGAAGAGTTAAGGTTTGTAAGTTTGTAACGTTGTGGGTGGTTATTATCCGGATCTACCAACCCGATTTTGAAAATTCTTTTACCAATAGAAAGCCACGTTATTTGTGAGTATCATAAGGCTATATATTTAACCCGAAAAATGAAAAGACTTTTTTGTGGTAGTCGGATTTGCAGAGTAAGTCGTAGAAAATCGGTCGAACGAAAACGTTTCTTACGATCGCTGCTTTAACGACGAGGGATATGTGATTGACTTCTAAAGAAAAGTTCTAGACGTTGATAATGTCTACAAAAAAGACAGCATATGTCTAACTTCTATATTTAAGTCACAAAAAGTAGTTTTTTATATTTAAAAAAATAATTTAAATCGTTATGTTTATGCGTCATAATATCAACAACTATTATGAATTCTTATCAAAATATATAGCATTCGGTACTAACCGAATCACACTCAATTTTTTCGCAAGTAAAGATGTTTACGGCCTAATGAAGGGTGCAAAGGTCAGCTAGTTTATTATAAAATGGAAATTGTTCTTTTAAAACTTTGGAGCAATACAACTAGGTCATAAAGTAATGGTACTTGAAACGGTGAAGTCTTCTAAAAGCGTCTACGAATAGCGCTTGACTCTTTTGGAATAAAGGATTCTTTGATGACAATAAGCACACCTTATTAAATTCTAAGAAGTTAAACAAGAACTTTTTACTGTTATTTTATGTTTCTTAGTTATTTTGTCTGAATTGGTAAGTAAATTCCACAGTATTACCTTTTTTCCCAGACATAAAACGATTATTTATGAAATGTATTAGTCAATTTTTAAATTTTAGGCTTTATGTTAAATTAATTCTTACATACACTTTTTTTTTTCGATCTGACTACCCTATTTTCCTGGCAAGGTCCTAACAGCTTCACTGGTCTATGGTATAAATTCGTTCCATTGCTTAGTTATGACCATAAAGCATTAAGTAAGAAATGTGTAAAAAATATTAATAAAAATACATTGAAATAATAGAATTAAATATGTTATGCTAAATGTTTAAAATTAGAAGGTAATCAGATATGCACTAACTCCTCTCACAATTTGACAAAATTATATAGCAGTGTAATTTTTTTTATAAAAATTTTAATAAATAAAATAAAATAATACTTAATTCGCGTCATCATTAAAAGTACAATAACTTTGATATAGTGTTTTTATTACTTATTCTTAGACATCTGCAACAAAATCTAAAACTGCAGACACGTCGTATTCGTATTGTTTTGATATGCATAGATTATTATAACAGAAATTGTCTTCCACCCACCTCCGGTGCAGCTCGAGACACGAGATACTAGCGCCACAATATTAAGATACATAAATGAGAATTATTATAACTATATAGATTTCAATGAGATACAAATAGGAAATATTATTGATTTATTACTTGCATAACATTAGTTTGATGATTATCATAATTTTTGTGTATCTTCGGGAAGAGGCCTATGGTCCTGCAGTGGGTCTCTTAAAGGCTGATGATTATTGTGACATGTTTAAAGTTGGCTAATTATTTTAACTGTTGAAATCCTGTTTATGTAAGCAGTGCAGTAGTTAAAGGCAGTGGCTTTGTGTTCATTAAACTTTAGCATGTTGCTGGTTTAACTTAAATTACAGGCTGACTTACTTAAGTAAAACAGATTATTAAACATATTAAAATTAGAAGGAGGGGAACGGAGAAGGGCAGGTGGGCCTCCGGCGCTCTCACTGACCGAACGTAACGAACCAATGCAAGCACTATACTAATACTTCACCTTTCCTGTGAGTGGGTTATACTACCCCAGGCGAGCCGACCCATTCATGCTGAAACCAATTATAGCTTCAGCGTGGCTCTGTCACCTACGAAACTACTTTAGTCACTTGCAATAATGTTTTTCCTTCAAATTTGCAAGATACAGAGACGTTAAATTGGTATTTTTACTACATTCAAAAATCTTGAACATTATAATTTTATGCTGCAGTTAAATTATTATATTTTAACTATAATAAACGATTTTATTTTGTAGTTCCATTATTCTTGAATCGTGAATGTAGTCTTTGCGTCGATACATAAATATAACATAGCTTAGTCGGTTACTTCCCCATAGAAAGGAGGGATGCTGTATATCATTTTGAGAGTTCCGTTGAACGCGACGACGATGTTGCCTATATGATATTTCACAGTTAAAATAAACCGATCTGCTGGCGCTTGAACATTTTAAAATCACTAATATGTCCTGAACTACATAATCTCTGGTATATAATTTCTCTCTAATGTGATAATATTTAAAATTTATGAACATTTGCTTCAAGAATGTCCTGGATTTGATTTGAGATGATTGAAGCACTAAATCATTTGTAAAACCTTCGCATATATTCTTCTGATCTTTTCTGTACTAGATTAAAAAAAAAATGTTTTACAAGCACGCGTTATGCTACAATCTCACCTGATGGTTGGTGACGATGAAGCTGACATTAGATCGCGCTTACCTGCTTGACGCCTATTCACTCTACACTTGAACACTGGGAGTTTTATACAACGTCGGGAAGACAGACGCCTATAGTGAATTCCACACCTTAGACGTACGAATAACAAACGTGGAAGCAAATTGTTTTGTACAAATCTCGGGAATTTCAACCATATAAGAGTAGAAACCCTCACGACGTCTAGTTGCCCTCTGATGGAATAGGAACGGTGTAATTATATCATGCAATTCCTGTGCACACTCTCTGTATCCTTTGTCTCTCTTTGTATCTGTATAATTTGATGATCTTCCAAATTGCTTGGTAAATCTCAAGTTGTTACTGATTTTGAAATTATTTAACTTTTTTAGTTTTACTTAAACCATTATAAGATTAATTAACATTATCAATATACCTATAAATTACCGTCACCTTTCTCTGTCGATAGACATGCAATTTTTTAGGAATGTTTATTTACGAAAAAAAAATAGAATACAAAAAAACATTATGTAGTTTTATGAACATGCTACAACGAAACATAACCGTTCCGTATCGCTAATAAATTGCTCCTATAACAAATTCGTTGGCACAATAAATGAACAAACTCAACGTTTCAAACTCTAATGGATTCACTGCAGTGACTCTCATCTCGTTTACTCGGCTTTGTGTCGAGTTCTACTGGGTTTAACGGCGTGTCTTTACTTGGTATCATGGCGGTACTTATTATGTTTTCTTGTTCCTTTATTGTCAGTTTATTCGTGAGTAATATTTTACGATTTAAGTGAATTAACCTCGAAAGAGAAATTGTTTATTTTTAAATTATCTTTATTTCAATTCATTTCATTGCTGAATCTATGAAGTTACTATATCTGAAGGAAAGAAAGAAGAAAGAAAGATACATTTATTCAGCACGTACAAAATCTATTTATTAGTATATATCGTGGTCGGTTCGCCACTCTTTCCATCCCATCATCATCAAAGTATTTATGCCCCAAATCAATCCTATTAACAAAAAAAGAAAATAATCAATTATCTTAGTGAATACTTCAGTGATTATTATCAACAATTGTAATCTTCGAGCGAGCACGAGATACTTCAAAGAAATACAAATTAGCATTACGCCATCCAAATTAACATAATATAATCCCGAGAAAATAACAGAAGTGGACTGCATTAGTCCTCATTCTTGTCGCTCTCCACCTAATTCATTTGAATATGCTTTCAGCTTTTCCTTATTAGCATATTTTACTAGTATATTATTTATCAATCTTCGTAATTGGGTATTCGTAAGTGGGTCTTTTTCGTATGACATTACTTCTTGTAAACTAGCATGATTAGTTTTTATAAAAAAAAGTTTATTTTAAAATATAGAAAGAAAAACGAAAATTTATTTTTGGGACATATCACGTTTACAAGGTAAATTAAAACATATTCTTCCCACAATAACATCTCCTATTCAGCTGTATGCTGTAGTAGCATATCTGGTGTTTAAATTCCGGAGAGGATGATGAGCCATAGACTGACATCGAGATATGATAGTTTATATAAATAAAATATTATATACATATAAGTGATATTAAATTAAAGATTACAATAATATAATGTGAATAACAGATGAATCAACAGCTTCAACAACGTAAAGTTGAAAGTGTGTGTATGTGTGCGTGTGTGTAAAATTTCCATTTCATAATGAGCTATTGAAACTATAAAATATCTATAGACCACTTATGATAGTTTATTACGCTTGAAGATAAAGTTAAAACATCTCTTGGCACAGAATATGCTACTAATGACAAATGGCAGCAAAGCAGATCATGCACCTTGCCATAGAAATACGAGTAAGTATTGGCAGCAAAGTTTCTGCAGTTGCGCCAAACAGCGGCCACCTCACTCTCTCCATCAATAGAATTGTGACTGGAAAGAATATTTAGAGCTTTAACACTCTGCATTTTTTATACTTGACTCCTATCGTAAGAGGAGAGTCAGATAATTTGGAAAAGCACCTATTAAGTAGTCTGAAGGAAAACGGTTAACAAGAAGAGACAAAACAACTAAAGCTATCCTTCAACATAGCTTTCTATCGAATAAGAAACCAATGGAAGGCACTCGTTAAAAATAAAGCTTAGTTTCGATCTTCATCATTGAAGTTTTCAACTGCGAGAAATTGAATTTAATTCCACCGCTTCCACTGATCTGTCTCTAGCGTTGATCTATATATTTACTAACAACGGCTACATCAAAGTAACAACTCGAACCTAAACACCTGAGCACTGATCATTCTGACGTAAGCTTTTAGCGGTATTCGCAAACACGATTTGCTGCGAGAGCTTAGATAATTTAAGTTCCGTAGATCCATTACCGGAGCCAGACCTGACTAATGGAATAATGGACCGGCTAATCGAGCGATGTGAAACGAACAAATTTTGTTTGTAGTGGCCAGGAAATTAAGTTAGAAGCCGTTTCCTGCCATATGGAAGTGAGGTTTTGTTTTCGAAATTTCTCGTCTCCACGTTTCAAGTTGTTTATTCATTGCAGTTTATTCATCTCCTTGTCTACCGGAATTCATGATGGAGCTTCTCGGTTTGTTTTAATTACGGTAAATGTCGGTAAAAACGTTTTCTGTCACGGTAGTACAAGTAAATGAGTTTTTTACAAGTGTTCGACCAAATTAAATTACTTTTGTTGGTGTAATATGTATACATTATATTGTTGTGGCCACGGATTCCCATGCTTTATTAGATAGTTATTATTTGCGTTTCATCATTTTTCAGATACGTGATATTTTGTGATCCTTAAAAAATATATTGATACTTTTTACTCAGCTTATAAATTTTGAAATTTTATGTACTTAAAAATAATTAAATAAAAGCGATTGATAATAAATAAATATACCTCTTTATAAATTGTTTTATTTGATTTTATTGTCCATTTTTATATTTTATTCATCTCTGAATATTATAGAGTTTTTGTGTATGAAATATCAATAAAAGCATTAGATTATAAATTATTTAAATTATATTTTTTTGGGATTCTTACAAATGTAATATTAATAGTCCATCAATTTCAAAATGGCATGTAACAACTGTCTACAAACGAATATCAATAAGTTGTGAATATATTACTTTTATAAAATTTAAAAGAATTATCGATATCTTTTGCAATAATATAAATTGAGTAATATAGTAACTTCTTGTGCTCTATATTTCATTCAAATGTTATGCACCAGTTGGCATATTTTCGAAACAATGTAATGCTAATACTGAGGAAGATCTTATGGTATATGCAATCATTTTCCAAATGGGTCAAGCAATATTTATAATTACTTTTGATGAAGTAAACAATATCATATTATAAGTAAAAAAAGGGGCGAACATCGGTTACTCATATATAAAATCCATGTTTTAGTAACAGTAATAATCAGGTAAAAATATGCACAATTTTTATATTATTACATCAAAAATAAATTCCACTATATTTCGCACATATTATTAAAAAAGTAATTGGTTATATTCGAAGATGGTTTGACAGATATGATATTAATTATTATTCAATTTATAAGTTATGTAATGTCGACACGGCCCAGCACACGCTGGAGGAGTGCCCGGCATGATCTGCGGAGAGCAGCGAGTTAGCGGCGGTAGTGGGGAATGACTTCTCGCTACCGGCATTGGTTAGGTCCATGCTCGACAGCGAGAGGTCATGGAATGCAGTACTCGCATTTTCTGAAAGCGTTCTGCATCAAAAAGAGGAAGCTGAAAGGCACCCGAATGCCCCGGTGACACGACGCAGGAGAGTTGGTCGTAGACGAAGGAGAGGCACAAACACACCTCATCATGTGCCTCCATGAGTAGCCTTCAGGCGACAGACGCGGGGGCGTCCGTTGCCGCGTAATGAAGGCCCGTGATGACGAAGCACGGTCTTGGCCGCCGCTTCAATAGGAACCAGGAGGGAGGAATGGCCTCTCTCGAGGCGTAGGTTTACCGTTCGACCATCTATGGAGACCCAAGCGCGTGACCAGGGTTTGGAGGAGCACGTGCTCACCGCCAACCCTCAGCTCTGAATCACATACGCGCAAAGGCCGTACAGGGGTTTTTAGTGAGTAGGAGTCTCACATAACCCTCGCACTGTCCCCCGGTATTGCGAGGCTAATCAATGTAGGATTTTCCCCTATTCAAAAAAAAGGCGTTTAATGTAGATTAAATTTGCCTTTTACAGTATAATATTTCAATTCATATCTTAGAAAATATCACAGGTTAAAATTACGCGCAGCAAAAAACTTGTCTGTGTGACCCGAGACTTGTCTTTGACTTTAGTGGATCAAGAATGTCAAAGTATCAAAAAATTAATATAATAGTTATAGTACATGAGTCTAAGTTGCTTGAACGCATATGATGGCCGGAGAGGGTTACAAGGGTTTTAATATATCCAAACTATACGATATAACATAAACCCAATTTAATAAATACCACTTACAACGCGGCGTGCCGACCGATTCGACGAAAAACATAAACTTTATGAGAGGGCTTCGAAAGTAAAATTTTGAAAGGACATGGAACAAAGCTTTATGAAAAGATTACACACACCCAAAGGACCGTTAATAAAATACGGTTACTGTAATCTGTCTACGTGTACGATTGGTTTTAGGAAACAGCAAAATAACAATTCTATGTACGTACTGAAGTAATTTCGTGAAAATCTCTAAGCGTTGTTTCAATATACAGTGATAACAAATATACATAAGTCTTTTTATTAGTTATCCTATTTCCCCACACTCTTAACAAAAATATATGTAGTAATATATAATAATAAAAAATATGTAGTAGATTAAAAAATATTCGCGGGGAAAAGTAATGAAAATTTTCATACAAAAAGAATACATCGAAGCAAACAAAGTTTCTAAAAGTTACTCGTTCTTGTGAAACTTCTATGATATCTTACAATTGTTCATTCTACTGAATTAATATACACAAGTACTAGAAACGACAAGATTTTTTGTTAACTTTAGCAACTGGAAGCCATGATAAAGTATATACCGCAACAAATTGATCTATATATGACGAAAAACTCCCTGTTCGCACCCCGAGCTTATCTATACTACGACTTCTATCAGAATAGCGGTTCTAGTAGGTTGTTACTTTATACTTCAATGGTTACATCGGAGTCGGCGAAAGTATTGCGATAAGGTTCTCGCCGACGACGTTAGTAAGATAGCGCCGAGACAGCGGTAAAGTTGTTCGGATGGAAGTAATTGTTTTACTTATACATTTCTATATTACTCATATACAGCCGACTCTCGTTAATTTAAACCTGCGATAATTCAAACCCCTCTATAATTCAAAGTTATCACAAGGTCCCTACAAAATCTCTTTATATTTCCAAATAAACCAATGTGTGGTACACTCGGTAATTCGAACGAAAAAATCATTGTTAAGTAACAAAACAACGTGTTAATTCAAACTGATCGGCACCAAACACTCGATAATTCAAAGTTGTAGAGAGAAAGAAACAGAAAGATAGTATGTATCTCAGAGCAGCGAATTCTTAGGCAATTATGTAAGCACATGTACGAAAGTGATGAAAAAGTATTTCAGGTACTTTTTCTCTTTAAAAAAGTTATTGAGTAGTCTGAGCAGCATGTGCTTTAAAACCAACCAGTATAACAGACTTCTTTTGAAATATTAATCAATTTACATTATGAATATGTACCTACACGTATGTACCTCTAAACTTTTGTTATTGTTAAAGAATAGTAGTTTGTTACGCCATCGCTACACACCACAATTGCTGACTAAGATTTCCAG
>JACEII010000044.1:1383890-1449423 GCA_014332785.1 Antheraea mylitta
AAGTGAATTGGTTTTTTTTGGATCCTCCGGCTCTGACCTTCGTAATTAGTTAATAAATAATAATTGATCGACATTTAATAACACGAAGTTTTATTTATTTTGAACTCTCAAAAATTTCGAACCTTTTAATACTTCAAACCGTCGATAATTCGTAATATTTTAATACTCCCTCGAATTTCGAATTAACGAGAGTCGACTGTGATATTATCTGTAAACTCAGTCTCAGTAAAACCAGTAATAGTTTTTTTGGTAATGGTGTTAGGTTTTACAATAAAGTTCCAAAACATATTACCGATTTGTCGGACTGTCAGTGTAAGCGTTATGTCAAACGGGCTTTGGTGTCAGTTATATAGTGAATCAATATGTGAACTATGGTGATATTTGGAATTGACTTCTTTCTCTGTGCATCCACTAAAAATAATTGTACCCTGTTATATATTGTTAATATGTACATATATATTAAAAAGATAAACCCGATAAGGCTTCTTGCCAATTCTTCTCAATGAGTGAGTTGTTTGTCTGAACCAGTGGTAGTTTTGACATTCCCAAGTGTATTCTTAAAGCCTAAATTGAATAAAGTATTTTAGAATTTGGACTGCGTTTAGGGCTATTGTTATTTGTTGTGAAATTAGCAGAACTATGCTATAAACGTATAAGAATGCAAATCTAATGTGTCTGAACTTTTCGATTTTCGTGAAAAAAAAAAATTGTTGCAAGTGTATGGGAATAAATAATAAAATACATTTAAATCATTATTAGAAATGTCTCTCTGCCTATCTATCTGTCTATAATAATACCTCATGCCATGCCAACCGTATGCCATGAATGCAGCGTAGAGAGAAGCGGCGACAGAGACTGTATGGATTCGACCATTCTCGGCACCGAGCAGGCGTGGCAAGCGATGACCTCCTTCTGTGAGGAAGTCATCTCGCAGGAGGTGGCGGAGAGGGTGCGGGAAGATGGTCCTCTGAGCGACCCTCTTCGCCGACGGAGGACCTGTAGGAGGAGACGGCTATTTGTCCGCCTCCTTCCGCAACCGTAACTGGACCTGAGGGGATGGGCCGGGGGGCCATCTCCTCATCGCACAGGTCCGCCTGATGAGGGGGGCAGCTGGAGTGTACTCAGTTTGTCTCCCTAGTAGGTAGGAGCCTGGTGGGCGGACCGTTGGGGCGGTTTTCCAAGGTTAAGAAGCTAGTACGATTCCTTGCCATCCCAACAAATACGGTCTGGCGGTACACTGTGGGGTTTTAGTCCAGCGAGTCGGATATAACCCACTCTCTCCCCCGGGAGGGTGAGCATCCATAAATATTACCCCAGGTTAATAAAAAAAAGGCGGGCACAACTAGTTATGTAATATAATGATTGAACCCCTCGCGTTATAAAGTTTTGCACTATTATCAACATAGAATTAAAGAAATTCAACATAAAACATGGTTGTAGGAGCCAATCCCAAGACTGAGCTACGCGATATCGTATCTTGCTGACATAGGTGTTTACAGTTCGAACCTTCCCTGTAATACTCGCTTAGCACGCTTCCTGAACTACAACTTATATGGCAATTGCCGTGGTCATACCGTGAAGCTACTCAAATAAAATTACTCAATAAAAAAATATACAAGAATAAATGTTCAAATCTGACTAGCTTTAGAGATTTGCGCGTTCAAACATAAAATAAATCTTTCGAGCTAAATAATCTAAGATAAATCAGTACATTTTCCCTTTGTTTTTAAACAATTTTCTATATATTTTCTCTATATTTAGTAAGTATCAAGAAGCTTAGTGTTATAAAGGAATAAATTTTGTGAACAGTTTTTTTAAAGTCGTAGCTTATTATATGTCGCTAATAGCTAGCTGTGCCTGCAACTACATCCGCCATGCGTGATATTTTATGTTAAAAAAAGAGATTAATAAACTTATCTGAATGTATATATTTAAACTTCGGGACACGGTAAGGTACTCAAAAAAACAGTTGCCCCTATCTCAGATACCGTGTTTATTTTTACATGATCGACATTATGAAAACAAACTATGAATTTAAATTAATAAATGAACCGTTTGCCATTAAATCTGGAAAATTAGAAATAAATTAATTTAATGATCTCATTTGTTGGCGAATTGGTTTAGTGTTAGTTTATAGTTATATAGTTAGTTTATATAATAGTTGTTAGTTAGTTTATAGGTTTAGTGTCTCATCCCAAAGATTCTTGTCCATTTATTTCTAGACTTATCTTGCTAATGTTTTATCATAAACCTAGCACTTTAGCAGTGATGCCTACACAAACAAACAGATAGAATTTATATATATGATTGGAATGTAGTCCATTATTCTTAGACACAAGAGTTATCACAATAATTTAAAAATTATAGACTTGTTAGATTCTTATTCTATGTATAGATTTGTCATACTTTACGCTCCTTAAACTACATGATATGTAGTTAGTAGAGTACTCAGGTATAGGTTTTATCGTTTGGAAAAAGATCCATATACTAGCTTTTGATCTCGGCTTCGATTGCATTAATGAATCTGATGGTTGATGATGATGATTGAATGATCTGATGATGATCTATCTCTCTGGGACTTTAAGGTTTTTCCGAGTGATAGGTATCCTCTGTACCTATGACATGTATACAAAATTTCAAAATAATCGATAGAGTAGCTAAGTTGTGACAAACAAACAAACCCACATTTTATAATATTGTTAAGGACTAACTTCTGCCTGCGACCTCGTCCGCGGGGAATAGTTACTTTGAGCTTACACTGACATGCAGCGGAAGCTCTCAAAAGGATAAATAACCCGATTTTGAAACATTTGTAGCGACACAGTATAGCGCGTGCATAGCAATTTGTCTACGTAGACAAATTGCGAGGCACACGCCCGACGCTGCCTGCCTCAGTCCCCTCCGACCGATCGTAGAATACGTGCGCATAAATTGATGTAATATTTGTGTTTAGTAAATCATACAGATTATATACCATATAACAAATATTCTTGTGTCTTTATTGATTCACACGTCCTCAATAAAAACTCTAAAACTCAAAAAAACTCAAAAAAACTCTCTACCGCTATTTCTTTGTGAAGTATATTATTTATATGACCTTTATAGGCGTATTCTCACTAGAAAATATGAATAGCTTATACATACATACAATTTTATATTTCAAAGTTATTGTTTGCAGATTTCAATAGATAAATTAAAAAATAAAATCAAGTCCTAATATTATACTGTAGCGAAAAGTGATCACAAGGCTCTGTGCATTGAAATTTGTGCCTCATCAACGCACGTACATTATGCAGGCTGAATTGAATTATACCAACGACGCTCGCTATCTCTCACCTACCCTCATACTACACCTCCTATGAACTATTACCGTTAAATTACCTGCAAAATAAAGCGATGTGTCACTAATTATAATTTCTTTCGGCTTTTTTTATTGTCTCGTTCGTGTTTTGACTGCCACATCATATTCGTATGTACCAGTAACATAACATAATTAAACCAGACAATACATATGGAGTTTCATGTAATAATAAATCATTTTCAGGTGTACACAGCTGCGGAAACCTATTTGTGTTTACAAAAGATGTCATGATATATAGTATTTAATAAAAAAATAAATATTAATTATTACTAAAATTATATTATATGAATTAAACATTAATTTGATTTTAGGAAGAGTCAAATCTTCATAGCATATAAAGGTGGACTCGTGGGCAAATGATGCAACGAGCCAGAAGTAATTTATTTAGTTCTCGTTCAGATAAATATCAAGTGAAATCACTGTCATATAATTACACAACACTTTCATTTACATTTTTGAAGATTAAAGATTTTACCTTTTAGTTTCTCTTCGTTCCTCTGCAATGTTTAGGAAATAATTCAACTCGGAAGCATCGTGAGGCGTTTATATATCTTTTAGTAAAGAAGGATGGAAGACTCTGGAAGGTTAACGTCATTATTCGACTTATTCGAGAATATTCTAGACGGGTTATAGACATTAGAACTATTTAGAACTCCTATGTTTTTAGTTTCTACATTCGATGAGCATTCTTTATGTAGTCATTACAAATTTACATACAGCATATAACTATGTCCATATTCTCGCGTCGGACACAAATACAAACGGATGTAACAAAAAAATTTCATCGGATAACATACGATGGAGAAAGTTAGGAAGTACAAATCCAATTTCTGTAGCAGTTCAAGCATTCTTAAAGTATAAATCAAAGGAACGAAAGTGCTCGTGAGGTTTCACGAGAGCTTTTGAGTTTTCAACTGAGTCCGGACAAACGGACCCGTAAAAATGGGATTAACCTTGTTGAGTCGTCTTAAAACAATGTCGTGTTAAAGTTCACGTATATTTGGATTTAAGAACACGCGAAAAAACCATCGCTTGAAAGGAAATCTAAATATTTTCTAATACGATAAATTAGTCACCTTTGGTGGGAATAGGCTTATAATATCAAGGCTTGGTGAACGCTTTGACTCCCTTCACCTCCATTAATGCGAGTTTATTCAACGGAGAGGTGTGGACTGTATTTTTGTTGATTGCGAGGGCAAGGGTATTACCGGATATATCGCTGAATCGCAGAATCCAAAAGTAATTAATCGATTGAGCTTGGTAATAGAACCATACACACTTACTTGGCAAGTCCAATCGCTGGTTTCAGCACTGCTGCGGTGGAGAAACTCTTTGTCCAGCGTTCCCGGATGTCTTTCGGCACATACACTAAACACTAGAACTTCTGCTAATACAGCTGCGCATAAAACAGCCACTCCGATGCGTACGTTAATAGACGATGACTCGTGCGTTTAATAGCGGTGCGGACGAACAATGAACAACAAAAATGGATATACCTAATTATTGTATGGATTGCCAATATATGTGAAAACCAGATTAATGTTAATAACTTCAATATACAAATTATGAAATATAAATCATTTACACTATAATTGATTTATAAATTCAAATGAAAACATAGTTATTTCATTGTATTGAGATTATACATTTGTAGGCAGTACTTATGGCTGCCTCCACATAAAAACATAAAAACGGTGAGAATCTTCGAGCTCTCCTGAATGTCCAAAGTATATAGATATTATAGGGATATTGCTCTGTGATGCAACACGCTTTCAGGTAATAAAAGAATACACGTATGTTAGAAAGTGTCATGTGTTGTATCTATTTGCGGCCGGAGCACGTTTACATGTAGCCTGGAATGGCTCCCACGTACGTGCTTTCGTGTAGTTTTTGTTTTTTTTTCTATTACTCTTTTGTGTATATATATGTATGTATTTCCTACATTCTGTCCGCGATCTCGTCCGCTTGGGACAGTTTCCGTTTAATAATTTTGAAACATTCTTCATTGTTTATCCGTTCCTATTGATATTGCCAATCTCGATAAATGAGCTCACCCGATTAGGCCTTCCTTCACCCGATTAGGCCTCCCACGGCAGCGGTTCAAGCCTAGGTTCGATCCCTCGGTAGGGAGCCCTTGAGTGCGTTGCTTGCGAGATACGGTGACACACAAATATACATCACTGCTACAACACTACACGATAACCCCACACACGTGCACGCCTACACGCTTACACATAAAAGACTTACTTTTTTTCCCTTATCGAACTGAAAAACTCTTAATTTTCTGATAATAAATATATGGAGAAGTTGTTGAGGTGTGTATGCTTAGTACACATATACGTTTCAACAACTCATACATATATGAATAGTTAGCTAGGTTAGCTAAGATAGGTCGCGATTTTGCATGCAACAGGCAACAGCCAAGCCGAGGCGTGCCGTGCACCCTTGAGCTGGTTGCCAAAATAAAATCGGCTGAGTGCCTTAAGCGCTCGCCTTAATAGTCCGTTGAAGCTGTTAAGACCTTGCTGGGTCAATAGCGTAGTCATTTCGAAAAAAAAGAAAAAGATAAATGAGCTATCATACAGACGTGTACATAAGAACTTGCATATGGTGTTTGTTGATCTGGAAAAGGCATATGATCGAGTACCTCGAGATGTTTTGTGGTGGGCCTTGAAAAAGAAAAGAGTGGCTGGGAAGTACCTACAACTTATTCGTGGTATGTACGGTCAAGCGAAAACACAAGTTAGGTCCGAAGCTGGAGTTACCGATGATTTCAATGTGGCAGTAGGTTTACACCAGGGTTCAGCTTTAAGCCCTTATTTATTTCTTCTTGTTATGGATGCATTAACATCAGACATACAGGAGGATACACCTTGGTGTATGCTGTTTGCTGACGATATTGTTCTTATCGGAGAGGACGCTAACGATGTCCAGAGCAGGCTGGAAAAATGGCGAGAAAACCTGGAGAATGTCGGTTTAAAAATTAGTAGAACAAAAACTGAATACTTGTTTTGCGACTTTGGTGGTAAATCTAGTTTTTCTCCTATAGCCTTAAATGGTGTATTCTTACAAGCTTGCTCCAATTTTCGGTATCTCGGTTCAATGATACAAAATGACGGTGGCATTGATAAGGATGTGAGGAACAGGATAAATGCAGGATGGATGAAATGGCGAAATGTGTCTGGGGTAGCTTGTGACCCACGAATGCCTTTGAAATTCAAGGGGAAAGTTTATAAAACCATGATAAGACCGGTCATGCTGTATGCATCTGAGTTCTGGGCTACGAAAGAAACGGATGAGAGGAAATTACATGTGGCAGAGATGCGAATGTATGTGTGGTGTGACTAGAATGGATAAGATTAAGAATGAATATATCAGAGGAAGTTTGAAAATAGCACCGGTGACAGAGAAGTTGAGAAGTAATAGGTTAGCATGGTATGGGCATGTCATGAGAAGAGATGAAAACCATGTGACTAGAGAAGTGTTGAGTATGATAGTGGATGGATATACGAGTAGAGGAAGACCGAAAAAGGTGTGGATGGATTGTGTGAAAAATGATATGTGCGTAAAAGGTGTGAATACTGAGATGACATTTGATAGGAGAGAGTGGAAAAACAAAACATGTTGTGCCGACCCTACTTAGGTGGGATAAGGGTAATGATGATGATGAAATGAGCTATCTAGCAATGAAATATTTTTTCAAATTTGACCGGTATTTCCTGAGATTAGCGCGTTCTAGCAAACAAATTCTGTAGCTTCATAATAATAGTATCGATATTTCTTCAGTTCAGTTGGAAATTATATTAGATAGCACATTTCGAGTTACGTGGTATCGAGTTGTTTTTTATTTTAGTCCCTATTATTTACTAGTTATTGTCTTAGTTAACGAGATACTAATTACCGACAAATCTGTATTGAACATCCGTCGTTTCTACGTCACATCCCGTCAGTTGTAACGTTATTATACATATTGTTTAATATATATTTGTATAATATATTTAATGAGGGATAACTTTCATTCATTATTAAATGTATTTACAATTTATACAAGGGCTGCCATTAGTAGTAATTGTTGAACTAATGAATGTTTTTTGTAGTGGAAACAACTTTTACTCTACCGATAAACATAACATTATGCAAACGAACTACATTCAATTTAGTAAATAGAAGAACGTAAAATGTAAAATTTGCTTATTCCCCATTTTATGTTCGGAGTTGAAGATATTGAAGGGCGAACAGCGATGTATTACTAAATTGAAGGTGGTATATTGGGTTTATTCCATTGCGCTATGTTATTGGGGCATACACAAGAGTAACATAATTTTTAATTTAACTCTCAATAATCGCTAACTTCACTTCTGCGGACAGTCCTTCTGACTGTATCGATTTTTGTATTTTGACAGATTATTACTGCCATTGTTGAGTAAGTAGGTAGAGTATAATTACAATAATCTTGGGATAATTATAATATTCTAACAAGATGGTGGCATCCCTGTTAGAACTTTCCAGGGAGTTTTTGTGGCATCTTAGAATTCATACTCGCTGGTATAATTTTCCACTAATTTCACTAATGCATAATAATCGAAATATTACAAAAGATAGATTGAAATAACTTAAGATTACGTACAAGATATAAAAACCAGTAAGTACATGACATACTTTGGGGTGTAAGGGGTGTCGAGTAACATCTTAAGACTTGAGACACCCAAGCCAACCTCACCTGCACGTGGTGCACCCTGCTGTTCAACGAACGAGACAATGGCGATAGCGGGGTGGTAGGGTTATTCAGCCCGACTGGGTTGAAACCACCATGTACATGGCGAAAAAGCCCGACATAGTGACTCGCTTTTGCGCGTCGTGTTTCGGGATCAGCCTGTGCATATCCAGGACCGGGTGACTTTGGTCATTATGGCCGGCATGACAGCGGCGACCGACGATGGATAATCTGTCTCTCGGTGGTCGCCACTGTTCTTGGATTGTATTATACTTACCATCAGGCATAGCGCAGTCACTTTGTCGTGCTTCAATAAAAAAAAAAAACATACTAAGATCCCTCCAAAATCTCTTGATTTGAGTTGCAAGGAACGGCCGTATCTGCATTTCTTGGCAAATTAAAAAAAATGTTTTTATATATTACTATGTATTTCTTACGTTTACGCTCGCGTTGATGCAAGTTTGATTCATACCTTAGAAATAGTATTTTTTTCTGGACAAATAATATCCCTAGTACCTGGACGACCGAGCCTAGCTCGGTTCTTTAAAAAACATTTTTAAATTAAAATAAACTGTTAGACTCACAAAATTAGCAATTTTCATAAAAAAAAAAATATATTAAAAAAAGATATCTCTTTTGCTGTGACTTGGATTCGAACTGGGGTTAGACGGATTTTTGAAGCAGCTAATTTCCATCTGAGCTTTTTTTATGTTTTGACAGCTACGGCAAAATTTCATTGCATTTCATGAAATTTAGCTAGATCTATTTATCGTCCCCGAAACCACCTACATACGAAATTTCACGGCAATCGCTGAAGCCGTTTCCGAGATCCTGAATATATAACAATATAAAAATATACAAGAATTGCTCGTTTAAAGGTATTAGAGATATATGTTTTCTCTGCTTCTGACGAATTGTAAGCAAAATTTTATAATGATCGGTTTTGTAGTTAAGATATGAAAGCGTAAGAAACGATCAGAATATTTTGCATTGTTAATTAATATTAGTAAATATGAAGCTATTTTGATAGTTTTGAAGTGATACATCTATAGGCGAGCGTAAACCTGATTGTTGGCGTGACGAGACGTGGCGACGGAAAAAAATCCACTTTGCACTATTAACAAAATACTCAAAAACATTTGCAACCCTATCTGTGTAAACATAAGATTCAAATTGTTTTGCAGGCCACTTGTTCTAGTAGTGTTCGCAGCACATTATATTTTTGTATGTGATAAAAATGAATACTTAAGTAATAAAATAAATAAACGGTCATTATTTTATGGAGCAAACTTGTAATACTTTATCTTTTCATAATGTCATGGCTGGTTCCTGTCGTAATCTGTTCTTTTATGCATATAACGTATATAAAAGAATTTCAATTTTACACATTTGCCAGACGTCCCGTAACGGCTCAATGTTTTTACATAAGGACTTTGTGTCTAGGAATTAGATCTAAGTTTTTTTTATTAAAAATCTATCCACTAGCTTTTGCATGATGCGCGCATGGCTATGGCATAACATGGCTCCATTATTTATATACTTTTATATATTAGATGTATCCCCGACTACGTACACGTGAAATATAATATAAATAACCCGAGATTAATGAAGTCATCTGAATGTATTTATCTGGCTGTCGAGATTTGATTTGGTACTCAAAACAAAAGATACCCGTACCTCAGACACGTGTTTATTTCTATATGATCAACATACAGGTCCTCGAAACTATGAATTTAAATTGATAAATGAACCGTTTGCTACAATATTTTCAAGGCTAGTAAATTATTCTGATAAGAAGTATAGTTTTTATATTGTCCGCTTTTGTTATTTTCCCGTGTATTTTTATTCATAAAGCCTACCAAATAACGTGAAGTGGCGAGAAACCGTCATAAACAGGCGGCAACAAGAAATCGAATCACTCGACAGAAGCCCGAGCGAGTAAATGAGATTCATACAAGAATATTCAAACACGATAAAGGGGCGGTAAATATTTTCCAATATTTTTCTTGGTGTAACACAGTTCAGGAGTTATGGTGTAGGTCAATGTAAATATATACTATTTTTTTTATATCATTGGAAGCAAACGAACAGGTGGGCCATCTAATGTTAAGTGGTCTTCATCATTCATAGACACGAGCAACACCAGAGAAGTCGCAATTGCGTTGCCAGACTGTGTTGGCGAGGGAAAGAGGAGGGGGAAGGGAAAAGTGGAGGGAGGGAATGGAGAGGTGTGAGGGGGAGGGGGAAGTGGTCTCCGGCGCACTCAATGACCGAACAAAACGCAACAATGCAAGCATTGTTACTTCACGTAGGCATTTCTATGAGAAGGTGGCACTACCCTAGGCAAATCGACCTATTCATGCTAAAAGCAGTTACAGCTTCAGCATAGCTCTGCCACGTACTACTCTCTACCGCGATTGTACACGCTTTACATCAGAATAAGATCCCAATTTTCTATTTTATTATACTTAACATTATAGTGTAGGTATCTAGCAACACAGTTATAACAAATTATTTATATCATATAAGAATTAATCTCCTTAGTAAACCTACCAATTTGTACTAACAGAAAGGAGTAGCAGATAAAGAGAGAAGATCAAAACCCCGTGATTCAGTAAAGGTTCGTCAAATCAACTTTAGTTAGACTAGAGGTCCCCAAACTTTTAACCTCCTAAAACCTCCTAAAAAAACATGGCTAGGGGGCCATGTTTTTTTATTACGTAAACAAATTTCTGTTTTGCCTGATTCTGATTGTTTTGCAAATTCCTTATTTTTTTTTAAAAAGGTAGCCTTATCATGTATGCTAATAGATTCATCTTTATATTATAAGATCACTATCGTTAACCCCGTTTACATCTCATGGATCCCCAATTTGTTTTGCTGATGTAGAACTTTATCCTTGGCATTGTTGACTCCTGAGGCTCGATATAGACTACTTTGGGAACCACACGGTTAGACAGCTCGAAAAAACCAATTTTGTATTCCAAGGAAAATAATCGCTTCAATCTTCGGACAGTTTACATTTACACAGTTGCTTTATGTTTCTCCAAGTTAGATGTAATTAATATAGTATTAGCAATTATTAGTTGCAGCAAAAAACAATAATGATAAAGGTTTTAGCAGCTGATTCAGAAATACACTACGAAACACAGGTATATACCAAACTCGATACGGATGGGCCACCGCTTCCGCACAGGAATGAACCATGCTCGCGTTTCACTACGCCCTTCACAGGCCAGCTCTTTCGGTTTGTAAGGTCAGGTCAAGACCAGCTCCACAGACACGTGAAGACATTTCAAGTCCAGTTCACAAAGAACAATCAAATACAATGTTAGTAGATACAGAAATACAATACTAGTATAGTTCCCACGAACTATTACTCGAATCGTAACTGTCTGAGCAAGAATGCCCAGTGAGAATGTCCCGAATTACTTTTTTTTTTCTCGAACTGACTACACTATTGGCCTTTTTTTTTACTTTACGGCTTCACTGGAAGCGAATCGCCTTTTATAGCGTTCGGCTGAATCACGAATGGCGGGTAGCTTCGACTACCAGCGTTAATATTACGGACAGTTTAATACAGCTTCTGCTAACAATAGCGTCAATCTTTATTCAGCAATCGATGACATAAATACCTACTTATTGTTTTACAAGCTCGCCAATATAATTAAAGAAAAAAAAAGTAATGGAGAAAATACCTAAACAATTACAACCTGTGTAGAGTTGATTTACTAATAACATTTCACTGTGGACAATGTGAAACAGATTAAGGTCGATTTACACGGGTAAACTAGACGGTGCTCTTATCGCGTGAACATTTCTGCTCACTGTTGCGTTGCTTTCGTAAAGGTATTTTCGAGGAACGATCCTTTGCATTTTACGATATCTTAATCACGCTTCCGTTGCCATCAGATCGTTCAGGAACTATCTGATAGAGCCGTTATTTTCGTATACCTCAATAAAAAAGTGGATGCCCTTATTGGCACACGATAGAAATGGAAAGTTATAAATTCATGCATACTATCGTTATATACATACATTTATACATATCTATCTATACTTATATGTAATCTAGCTGAAACACAGCAATTGTTTTCTTCTACCTTAAAGGGATTTAGACAGCATTTTCGACTAAAATTCCCGGCGCCTTGACTTCTTTTGACACTTTCAACAATTACATTTTAACCAAATTGCATAAAATCTTGACAAATCACATATTTAAATATAATTTATCTAGAAAATCACATGAAAATCCGTTCACCAGTTTTTGTGTTTATCGTCAACAGACAAACTGACAGACATCACGGAGGACTTTATTTTACAATATGTAATAATAAATAATAGTAATATTTAAATAAGTCGTGATTGTCTAGTGATTTTTTCGGTGGAATATTGACCCGATGTCCGCAGGTCGTCCCCGGCATGTACCAACGAATTTTTCGGAATTCGTGTACAATTACTAATTTAAATTGTTAACACTATCGGCTGACGGTGAAGAGAAACGTTGTGAGTAAATCTAAACCTGAGAAATGTTCTCGTAATGTATTCTGTATGTGGAAAAACTTAGTATTGTGTATTTATCAGAATTTTTAATCGCCAATATGTCGTGAGCTGATTTGATTAAACTCCACCTTGCTTTGGGAAGAGGTCTATTACCCTGAGTTCGGTCTATTAGAGACAGGTGATGACGAAGAATATTCGCACAATATAAACACCTCAAATACTGCACTAATTATATACGAAAGATACGTAATACTATTTTATTATATAAAATGTAATTATTGAAACATGTATTACTCCTTATAGGACAGTAAAAGTGGATGATGTCGAGTGAAACCGAGTAAACTCGATTGAGCGTCACCGACCCGAGGGTAACAATCCACCTTGTTTAACTGGTCAATATTTCTAGAGAAATTTTCAATTTAAAATTCATTTATATATCGCATAGTTTAGTGATTAATAGCTAAACGTACGTTATTTTCTTGTTCACGATTTTATTTATTTACAAGCATAAATATATAAAAATCCGGTGGCATGCTGTTTGTCTAGGATGAACTCTGAAATTACTTAGCCGATTTTTGTAAAAGTCGGCATTTATGTATAATTTGGTCCAAGTAGAGAGATAGGATAATTTATATTTCAATTAATGGCCTCAATATTTTTTAATTACAAATCAAATTATTGTCAATGTTGATTATTATTGATTATTGATTATTATTACATTTCTAGGCGCGGGTAAACCTGATCGTTGTCGTGGCATGTGTGTGAGACGTGGCGACGCGATGCCATGCGCAAGCGACTACGCGCAATCTTTTTTGCGGCACTGAGCTCGCATACCTATAGTGTCATTTGAGAATTCGAGAATTTGAGATTCATTCGATTCTAACAATTTCTATGTTTCACATCTGCCAGGCGTCCCGTGACAGCCTACATTTTATTAACTGTAAGTTTCATTAGTATCGAATATATAGCGCTTTAAATTATTTTGTTGACAGATATACTATAGAATATTATAGAACCGATAATATGACAGTATACTATAGAACCGATTGTCATAGATACCACATAGATGGCGTTACGTTTTAATTTTGAATAATTCAACATGCAAATACTGTGACACAACAACGCGTGCCCGGGTCAGCTAGTAACTTATGAAATGATATTTTAGTCTCCTAACTTAATGAAGAAATCATTAGTACATAATATATACATGTTCCAATAACTCATATAAGTATGAATATGTAGCTTAGCTTAGCTCAGATAGGTCGCGAATTGCATGTATCAGCCAACAGCCCAAGCCGAGGTGTGCCGTGAACTCTTGAGCTAGTTGCCCAAATAAAATCGGCTGAGTGCCTAAGCGCTCGCCTTAGTAGCCCGGTGAAGCTGTTAAGATATTGCTAGGTCAATAGCGTAGACAGTTCTCGAAAAAAAAAAAAAATAGTACATAAAATAATATTTTAACTAAGAATCTGTAGATACGTTACCTAGATAATACTTTGACAAAACAAATGGCAGGATAACGCACACATACCTAAAGTACTTAATATCGTAACGCCATACTTTCTTAGATACAATGTGGAAGTAAGATGGCAAATTCTCAATATCCGTGTTGAAAAAGTAATATAATAAGTTATATGTTGCTTAGAAACGGGCGGATTGACGGAGCATCCATCAAAAATAACCTAACGAGCCAAATTTTAACAAGCCGCTGTCGAAGCCCTTATGACGTATCTAAAAAGCTCTCAAACGTGTAAATTTCGTATGACACGAATCTTAACTATTGGCTATTTTAGATATTCCCTCCAACGACAACGTACATCATGATTAATATATACATAAATATTGTTTTAACCAAAGCACTCGAAATCGTAAATCTTTCATCGACCACAACATAATAGCTTTAGATTTACACGCAAACTTCACTGTCGCCTGACACGCGAACTAACAATGCGATGCTGGAATCAATAGCTTTGCTTATACCTCGCAACATATTAGTCTGTATTGTAGGTTATAAATCTTCACATTATCTGTATTAGAAAGGTAATGTAGTATTAAAATCAATTAATAAATAAGAGAATACGAAGCAGACATAAACGATGCCGACATTAGTGAAAACTTAGGGCAGTGGAGAAACTGTGTCCTCTTTTGAATTTTTAAATTAATTTATGTGTAAATTATTCCTGTTTCATAATTTGTATATTGAAATTATTTACATTAGTCTGGTTTACACATATAATGGTACTCGGATCAATAATTATATACATTATATAAAATTTATTAATTTTTTTTATATCACAGAACACAAATGAGCAGTTGGATCAACTGGTCTTAAGTGACCACCACCGCCCATAGACACTAGCAACATCAGGAGAGTCGCAAGTGCGTTGCCAGTCTGTGTGGAGGGGGAATAGTTGGGCCTCCACCGCTCTAACTGACCGAACGAAATGCAACAATGCAAGCACTGTTACTTCACGTCGGTTTTCTGTGAAAGGGTGGTAGTACCCTGGGTGATCCGACCCGTTCATGCTGAAACTAAAGCTTCTGAAGCTTCAGCGTGGCTCTACCACCTACAATTAATTGAACATAGGAGGGCTGCACAGCTCGATACAAAATATCGACATTAGATATACACAGGCTGTTATACTATGCGTCGTTAGTCTTGTTTTTTTACACGAGGAAATCCCTTATGGATATAGCACCCTCCCAGGGGAGAGGGTGGGTTATGTCCGACTTGCACGGACTAAAACCCCACCGTGTACGTTGCCGCGGCACGAGATCTCTATAGATTTCATCGTGTCACCCCAGCGGTTGGTCCAGCAGCAAAAGCGACGCCACCGGACCCTGTCTTGTTAGGAGACAGCTGTGTACGCACCGGCCGTCTCCTCCGTCTGCCGGACCTGTGCAATGGAAAGATGGGCCCCCGACCCATTTTCCCTGGCCCGGTTACACGCGTCGTTAGTCTGACGTAAGCAGCAGTATAGTCGGTCACGCTTACTAGAGTGACGTTGACGTGAAATTAGAAGTTTTGGCCTGCCAAAATTACCGCTCCACGCGCCTACAAAAGTTCTCACTTGAACAATATTACTTCATCACATTGTAACTTGACGTTAGATGACCATATAGTTTCCTTCAAGTTTAAAAAGAAATGACTCTCAATTGCGTCTACCGAAACACAACAACGGATATTTGGCTATAGATTTTCATCTTCCGAGTTGTAGTTCACAAAAAAGAATTAGAAAATATACTGTGCCTGTATTATAAAGGTCAGGCTTATAGAGATTCGAACCGATGACGATCTATTTGATGTCCGTACACGCCCGTACACGCTACCACTGTTCCATTACTTGAATGTAGTCGAAATGATATTTGAATAATAAAATAAAAAACGTAATTATTAAAATGAGAATGGAAACAATACGTCTAAAACATTCCACTAATGACTCGGTTCGGATGAATGATGCTCGCGGAACAAAAGATTGTGATAAAATATAAAATTGTCTCGTAGTCTCTCCTTGTGTTGCTGTCCATTGCACGTCCCGTTTCGGTGTTATATCATTTGCTATAAAATTTAATAGTTTATGGTTTCGAGGCTTGTAGTAGTAACTATATCTTATAAAGTGATGATAATTTAATTCCTAAATGTAGCATATTCTCTTCAAGAAAGTTACATGGTGACTAATTACTAATAAGATGCCTAAAACTGTATTTTATTATTATTATGCTTTATTAACACAGATGAAGGTGTGGACGATTGTTAATAATTTTTTAAAGAAATGGAAATGATGATAACCACTGGAAACTTTTATTACAAACTAATAACACTCTGTTTCTATCAGTACTCTGTGATAGTATAGCAAGCCATATTTATATCATTTACTAATTACATTGATAGTTTACGTTGTATTACAATTATATGAAATGATAGTGTAGTAGGTAAGGGCTTTTGTGTACAAAAATTTTGGTGCCGGCAAGAGGGGACGCGGCAAAAGATATGCGTGACATGGTATATAAAAATGTATTCCGGCGCCATCCACGCCACCACCTCAAGAGGATTAGTACCTGTAACGCGGAAAATCTTAGGTCATTACGGTCGGTTGTGGTAAGAAAAATGCATTCCGGTGCAGTTTCGCTGGCACCAGAGGTATCGGTTTGGCCGATGTAGCTCACATATGAACCGAGAGGAACACGTGGCGCATGCTCATTGGTGGATTGTAGCTACGAAGTAGGGTTGATAAGGAGCGTACATTTAGTCATAGAGAGAGAGTTACACAAATTCGATAGAAAGAGTTCAAAAAAGGAGATACAAGTAATCTACAACAAGGTACAAGGAAGGAGATGTAAAGAATAACGAATCTACGGGTACCGAGTCTACGAGTAACGTATCTACTAGTAAGGGATCTGCGAGCATCAAGTTCTCGAGAAACCAAGGCACTAGTCATCGACACGGCACATAAGATCAGTTCTATCATATAATATGTATTGCGCAATAGAACGTATTTATAATATTGTTAATAGAGTTGTCTTACATATCTTTAATTTTATTAGCTTAGGAGAATTAAAAATGTGTCGAAACAAGAAAGTTTCGTTTTAATATAGGTAGTAATTGCGATGGGTCTCTTGTCCCAGCATGACGAGTCGTGCTTACTTCAACATTTTATTTGTCGGAAAACTTTGTTAGCTGCTATATATTTTTGTTTTGGAGTCCAGTTACGAAATAACTATATTAATGTTTAGAGTGGTCCGGTTTTATATTTGTTATGAAAGTGGCCACTGTATATACAGTGAAAAAATTCGTGTACTATTTCGTGATATTTGTGTAAGAATCAATTAAAATCAAAAATACTTTTTTTATTTAGTTGTTTCTAACGTGAAAATTCTACCACTGATTTAGAAGCCAATCGAATCGTCGAGAAGCACCACTAGATTTGGTATTTTTATTGTATACTAGCAGATACGTGTGATTATAACGTCCGTTCGTGTTTATTAATTAAAAAAAAACGTACATAGGGAAAAAATGAAAGCAAAAATTTTCTTTAATTATTGTTTTTATAGAAATGCTATCCGGTTACATCTTCTTTCCTGCGTACGCGCATAACGCCGCTTGCGTCGCTTCATATATCGCTGAATACTTAGTATAAACTAAAACTCTTAATTCCTGTTAATCAACATCTATCAAAATCTATTTGTATAGTTTTTCATAACTTTTAAGAAATCCCGTAAACAATGTTTGAAGTGACCATCCTCCCATTTTTTGAAACATCTGTTCTTCATTCTTTGATCTCGGTGATGTATAAGGAGAAAGCATTACGAACTAACGAATACAATGATTATTTTCTAATAGCATTCTACAAAGTTGAGATTAAAAAATGAATAAATCCAATAAAATGAGTAACCTTATGCTAACAGCCTGCTCCATTAAGGTTGTCACTAGTTTACTATTTTAAACATCTTTTTTGTGAAATTAATAGGTGCATTCATGAAGAACCTGTCTAATTGTTAGCTACAACGTGTCGTAGGTATATCTTAAAAGGTATCGATTAAAAGAAGCTGAAGTTTCTGGCCATGATTACATAATAATGGTGTTTTCTTAGCCTGATATATTTACTACGTACGTTATGGAGAGTCAAGACCGATCTTTATAAATTTTTGTGTCCTCATTTATTTTCTTGGGTTGATCAGCAAAATCAATTCTGATACGTCTTTCATTCTTAGGCAATTATTAGATAATCAGAACTTTACCCAAACCATCAAATAGTGTTTAAGTGTACTATTAATTTGGCACATAGGGGCGTTGATAATTAGTTAGTGATAATTAGTAATACCGCAGAGGTCGTTTTTCGGGTTGACAGCAGGTTCGATCCCTGGCTGCCCCCTACAATGCGGCGGACGGTACACCGTGGGGTTTTAGTCCGTGTGAGTCGGACATAAAAAGTTGGCGTATCCATAAAGGATTTCCCCATGTTAAGAAAAAAAAGGCTATAAATGATTAAAAACACCGAATGATCTCGTTTACGTGATAAACTTATTTAATAATACTTGCGACGTCTGAAATTTGATCTAAACCCATCAAAATAATTCCGTCAGCATAAATATACATTAGTCTTTGTGAGTTGCAAATTAACCTAAGTGTATAGAAAATTGATGGTAGGTGGTAGAGCCATGCTGTACCTATTATTGGTTTCAGCATGAATGGGTCGGTTCGTCCGGGATAGCACCACCCTCTCACAGAAAACCGACGGGAAGTAACAGTGCTTGCATTGTTGCGTTTCGTTCGGTCAGTGAGAGCGCCAGAGGCCCACCTCCCCTTCCGTCTCCTCTCTCTTTCTCTCCATTACCTCAAACACAGGCTGGCAACGCACTTGTGACTCTTCTGGGGTTTGTCTATGGACAGCGGTGATCGCTCAACAACAGGTGAACCGCATGATCGTTAGCCTCCTATACGATATAAAAAAATAATAACAATATTGTGTATAAAAAGGTACTGATTTTTTTATTATGCTTTATAAAAAATATAACTTAATAATTCTGTAAATCACAGGAGCACAGCCAGTGAAACATATAACATTTCTAAATTGCGACATTAATAGTCAGCCGTAGCGAAATTAATTGACAATTATAACGCGGCAAATTTGTTTGTGATCAATTATAATTAGATTTATATTATGTCCTCGAGTATATTTCAGAAGCCATTTTCATTTGTATACGATCTCATTAATATTAGAAACGAAAAAGCCTGTGCGTTGTTTTTGTTTTATTTTGGTAACCAATCTTGTAGATTATTACTGCCACTGTAGTAGGAAATAATATAACAAGCCTCAGGGCTATGATATGGGGTTCTTCAAGAAGCGACTGAAGCGCGCTCTTCAAGGTCGGTAACATATGCCCCTGGTAATGCAGTTGTTCACAGGCGACGGTAACCATTTACCATTTGTAGGGGATAAAGCTACGCTGAAGCTAATTTCAGTATGAAAGGTATACTATCACTCGACACACGTAAAGTAACAGTGCTTGCATTGTTGTGTATCGTTCGGTAAGTGAGAGCGCTGGAAGACCAACTCCTCCTTCCCCTCCCTTACTCTCTCCCCCCCTCATCTTCCCCCCTCCGAATCAACGTAGGCTGGTAACGCATTTGTTACACCTCTGGTGTTGCTGGTGTTTATGTATGGTGGTGATCACTTATCATCAGGCGATTCTCCTGTTCGTTTGCTTGATATGATATTAAAGAAAAAACATTTTGCTGCCTTTTGGCATGAAAAAATATTACAAGAGACTTGCGATAATAATGTCCCGACAAGATGGTGGCTTCTTTGTTAGAATTACCAGGGACTTTTTGCGGCATCTCATAATTGATGCTCCGAGGTATTATTTTCTATCCACTTCACTTGTACACAACAATCAAATTATATTACGTGAAATGCTACCAATATTATAAAATATAGAGTCAAATAACACAAGATTATACAGAAGTACTCAAAGTATTTTGATAAAATTAGCTTATAAGAGCGCATAAACTCTTCCGAAATTGGCGGCTTATATTAAGAATATTCAAAAATTAATTACTGAGTTTTTGGAGGGATCATTGTCTGTCGTGTATTGGCTTTTATATATTATTCATAATTTTGTGTTGTTTAAATCTATATTTTGTTATATTGGTGGTTATTATACGTAATAGCAGTTCTGTTATTATACAGAAGTGAAGTGAATGGGAAATAATATCACGAATCATGAATAATGATATACCACAACTCACTCACTGAAAAGTTTTAAAAAGGGGGTGTATCATTTTGTTAGAACATTGCCATTCTCATTCATCACTAAATGCTTGTAATGTTACTACCTACTTGAGACAGTGCCAGTAATAATCTAGAAGATTAGTTGCCAAAAATAAACTTAAAAAATCTGAACATAGACGGTGTTATTACAAAAAAGTTAAATACGTATTGAATACTTGCTTTAAAAAGGTTACGTTTTAAATGTACCGCGCGAGCTGAATGTCCGCCATCTTGCTCTTTTGTCTCGCTTTGGTTAGGTTAAATTTGCGAAAAGAGGATAACGCGAACTTACCTCGAGTGAGCGCGGTGCATTTAGTACGAAACCTTTTTAAAGCACGTATTTAATACGTATTTAACTGTTTTGTAATAACATCGAGAATGATTTACTAGGATTTAAGTGTAGTTTACACTTCAGTAGAATGTCACTTTGTTTAAAAGTAATATTGGCAATAAAGTCACAGTATAAGTAAAGATGATATTCATCAATTTTTCTACCGCTTTATTCTTTGAGATACGCAATCATGGGACAGAATGTATAATAAGTGAGAACCCTGTGAAGGTAAAAGACAAAGTTATAAATCGACTACCCGACAGGATATTTGCACATTAATAGCATTATTACCATAATCGATGTCCGGTACGCGCGTAGAGACCGCTTCCTGTTTCAATATTAACAATTTCGAGTTTAGACCTCCGCTACTTGGTAATTTAATGAAAACGTACCGTGAACTCGCAAACTATATAAATATTCTAGCTAACGCGGCCACACGTTGCTGTGTCTCAGTTATAACATAATGAAGTACATAACACACGTGTCCCATGAAATAAGCTGGAGTTAAAAAAGAAATTCAAAATCAAAGCGTGGCGTCATCTATTCGATATCTATAACAGTCGGTCCTACAGTTTTCTCTCAACAAACTAATTTAACTATTTTTATAGGTGGTAGAGCCACGCTGATGCTATAAATGGTTTCAGCATGAAAGGATCGGCTTGCCCGGGTTTATAGAAAACCTACGTGAAGTAACAGTGCTTGCATTGTTACGTTTCGTTTGGTCAGTGAGACCGACGGAGGCCCACCTCCCTCTCTCTCCCTTTTTTCTATTCCCCTTCCCTCTCTCACTTTCCCCACCAACACAAGCTGGCAACGCACTTGCGACTCCTCTGGTGTTGCTGGTGACGGTGGTGATCACTCAACATCAACATCATCAACCTGTTCGTTTGCATCCTATGACAAAAAAAAAATTTAAAGCGCCATCTGTTCGAGACTAATGAAAGTTACAATTAAAAACAATAATCAACATTGACAATAGTAAAAAAAAAAATATTTGAGCCATTAATCGACATATATATTAGTTTAATATTCCTTCTGGTGAAGCTTCGAAAAACGTATGTCTTGAGTTAAAACTATTTATAATTAAACAAGCGATATCATTTCATTGAAGTTCTTAGAAGACATTACAGATTTAAATTATAAACACAACAGGCGCAAATATGTTCCTATGGAGATATATAGTCTCTATAAATTTTATGAACTGTGAAATGCAGGCGAAGTCCTAGGCGGTTGCTTGTCTATACATGTAATAAGGATGTAAATTTAACGTGTCTGTTCTTCATAAATTTTTTGAAAAAAAGAAAAAAGGTTTGCCGATGTCTTAAAATAAGTAATAAAATACTGTAAGGAATTTTGAACATTTATTTATTATTAAAAACAGAACTGGTAAATTTAGAATTAATTCTAACAATGAATCACATTTAAATAACCGACCAAGACAGCTACTGCACACTACGACGGCCACCGAAAGAGTGAGTTAACACGGCAATCGCCGCTCCCTATACGGACGGTTCGCAGTGTAACTATCCGACATTAAAACATAACGTCGACCAATAGCATCTCAGGTCTTTAGTAACACCCCTGATATAGTTATAGTAAGTCATTAGTAGTTCGAAGAATGTTAACAATACATTTCAATTATTTTTAGAAATGTATGTCTGTCTGTTTGAGCACATATCACTAATAAAGTACTACGTGCAAGATAAAACCTCATAAAGAATATAGAAGATTATAAAGCATATCCTCGAGTAATATTTAGTTTTTGTTTTATTCAAATCGGTTGAATCTATCAAAATTTTGGGGTGTAAGGGGTGTCGAATAACATCATAAGACTTGAGACGACCAAGCCAACCTCACATGCACGTGGTGCACCCTGCTGAATAACGAACGAGGCAATGGCGAAAGCGGGGTAGTAGGGTTTTACAGCCCGACTGGGTCGCAACCACCATGCATATGGCGAAAAAGCCCGTCATAGTGACTCGCTTCTGCGCGTCGCGTTCCGGGATCAGCCTGTGCATATCCAGTACCGGGTGACTTTCGTCATTATGGCCGGCAAGACAGCGGCGACCGGCGATGAATAATCTGTCTCTCGGTGGTTGCCGATGTTTTTGGATTGTACTATGCTTAACATCAGGCATAATGCAGTCACTATGTGGTGCTTCGATAAAAAAAAAGTTATTAAATTTTAATGACGAAGCGACTTAAGCACGAGTGAAAAGTAGATAAGTAATACATTCAGATGACTTTCTTAATCACTATTTATATATAATGTTCCACGCAGAAGAAGTTGAAAACGGTTGTTAGTATAAAATAAAATTATACGTCAATACATTTCAAATTACATAGCTTATCATAGAAATCTATATTTCATACTCTAAGAGATACGTTTTTGTGTTACGGCAAAGTCTACGAGCAATCAAGAAAATTACTAATTTCGTTTAATCTGATCTATGCTCTTCATAAAATTTAAATTTTCTTTACTCAACTATAACTTTATTTTACATGATTAAGTTATTTCGTCTTTTTTTTTACAAAAAAATATCTCATCAACGTAAATAAAATGGGAGCTGTACGTAGTCTGCGAGGGCATCACGTAAAAATTACTGAATGTAATTCCATTTTTTAAAAGTTAAAACTTCTTTAGGTCGTTGGTCGGTATTTTTTTGACAGGAGATCAATTTATGACTTCGCGTCATCACTTCCTAGTAATTATGACCGATGGTATAGCGTCAAACTACGCGTAGTATAATATATATAAAATATTCTGTGTACTAATTATAATATTCTGGAAACACTTCCGCTGGCAGTTCATGCCAGAGGTCTCACTACCGAAAAACGACCGTAAGAACCACACAGGGATGGACTTCCAACCATAGAGATGACACTGATAGAATTTTACTCCGTGATGTATCATTCTGTAACGGATTTCAGCAGCAGGTGTAAGTCCAAACAACTCTTCGCAACACTCTCCGACGTATTTGTAGAGAAGGCACATTTGTTCGAACATAAAGTCGATGGTCGCAGGTTTGAATCCATCCTAATGGGTTAAAGCTTTTGATGAAAGAAAATATCGTCATGAAACCATAGCTTGGTGGTATTCTTTTTTTAAACCCCCTGGCTAGCTAGCATCTTGAAGATAAAAACTGATCTTACGATGATTTTATGATAGATCTTAATTGAAATTATTAACATTAACTTGGTGTATTCACATTTATTGACACTCTGAACAATGATTACATTTTGTACTGTTGATTGATTAATCAATCTTATGATACATTGAACAAGCTCAATATAAAATATTAGTATTACATTTACACAGCCTACTCTACGCATCGCTTGTCTGACGCAATCGCAATACGTCACGACCATGTCGAGGTCATCGGTGACGCGAACCTATAAATTATATCTCTTACTAAAAAATTCTCAACGCGGCTAAAGAATTTCCCAATTCTACAACACACTACGCTTGATTTTTTTATTCTTTAACTTTAAATACTATATTTAAAGCATTTTAGTTATTATTACCTTAAAATTATTGATGACGCCTAGAACTTAATATTTAATGCTTACAGCAGACGGTGGAGTTAATAACTCCGATATAAATGGTTATGACAAATATAAAGAGAGTTTTAATTGCGTTTGGCGGTAACATTAATTCGGAAATGATATTAAAGGAAGCCTGGATACTGTTACATTCGTTGCTAATCTAATTTCGACTATTGTAAGAGAGATTTATTGGTATATTAAATCAAAAATGAAATATACCCACAGAAAACATGATCTGTATAGAATGTCATTTGTGATTATTATTATTTTATAGAATTTTTATATGCGATTCAATGTCCAAAATAAAACTGGCACCGAGAGCACCGTGGCTCGCTTACACATGTAAGAAAAATAAAGGTTTGAAATCTTCAGAACGGAATTAAAACACCGGCGATTTTGCATGAAGCAGAGCAGATGTTTCGAAATATGGTATTTTTAAAATTACTTTGTTGTCAACACTTACATTTTGCGTTTTGTCTGTTTATAATATTAATGCCCGATGAAAGGTTAGACTCTCGCGGTATTCTAGGATATGACATTTAATGTTCACATTAAAATATAAAATAATAATATTAAAACAAATACTAATAAACAACCAAGGAAATCTAAGTTAAAGTTTGTTTTAAAACTTTCAAAAGTATAACTACACATAGTAAATCTAAGTGCAATGACCGGGGTCAAGAGCTACAATGGGCGACTCGGAGTTAATAACTCTTGATAGTAAAATGGGCAATAAACCCTTTTGTTTTATTCTTGACGTACCTACGCTCCCTTTCAAATGAAAATGATATCACCCGACAGCCATTGCTTTAACATAAAGGCGTAGAGGATTGTGTATAATTTTTGTATTTTCCTAGATAATTAGATCAATATTATTAAGCAACTATTTTTAATTGATTTAGAACGAGAATCGAGTACAGAATGTTCTCCAGTAATATTGCTAGTATCTAAACAGTCACCTGGTATAGAGAAATCTAGACGGTTCCAGATCTTTCTCCAATGTTCAAAAATAGTGTATTTTGTGTACTATTGGAAAAAATACATTTGTCAAGTAAAAGGTTTTGGATCTAAATATCGACCAATGGATTTGCAATGTCACATAAAGAATCTTATAGTAAACAAAATGTTCATAACAAACAAGTAATCTATATGAATCCATATCGAGAAATGAAGCATCTACTTGCAATAACAGAATGGGGACGATGCGCTAATTATAATGGTAGCGTACGGCATCACACAAATTAATTTATGCCGTCATCGAACACTTCAATACAACATTTTAAAACCTAGTATACTACATCGTGACGGCAAACGCAAGTTTGTGGGCTCATATCGTACAAACTTACCCAGAGTATATTGCGTGCATTTTAGATCTTATCTCGAATGGAGCGAAGGGGATGTGTATTGGATCGATAGTAAGCATAAGTTGGCTTAATACCGAACGAGCCTCGATTAATATGCAGTGTAGATATAAGTTTTATAAATTGTTCATACGTAGATTATTATGGTATTATTTTATCTGCAGTTGATATAGAAAATAAAAATGAAACGTGGTATGGTAAACATATTGACCCGTTGCTCGCTGGTTCAAATTCTTTTCGTATACTAATATTGTTTAGGAACACACGCATTCGCTTTTTTTTACAATTTTATTGGTTTCGCACAAAGATATAGTGGAATTGGCAATATAAAGAGAGAGAGGGGTGATGGTAATTTGATACGATTCATTCCTCTTTCTCTTACGCGTTGCATGAGCATTATATAAAAGTCACCAAAATCTGTCCATTGGTCATGATTTAGGTGCAACTCAGAGAGTCGTGATAATTTCAAAGTCTGTTAAATGCCTTGAGATTATCTACCACATGCATTTGTTAATATTAACTTAATTAGTGATATGGCGGAAGAGAATCTACCAAATTCTAGTAGGCAAACTACTACCACGTGGGCGGGAATACGTCTCCATATATTTACAGCGGCAAGCAACCCGGCAAGAATAAAGAAGTTTGAAATGTCTTATTTTTATACCGTGAAGATGTGGAATCGCCTCCCAGCCAGTGTGTTCCTTTCCTCTTAAGACATAGGGTCCTTTTTAACGAGGCGTGAGGAGACACTGTTGTAGGTCAGCACGATATCGACGACTGTCGTTGCTATTTAACACCGATAGTCGCCGTTATTTATAAACTGTACCATATTTTCAATCAGGTACTGTGCAATCATTTTGTTGAACTAGTACTAAGAGAACTACACAGTGAGTACAAAGAATATATGTAGTTTAATTTACAGTCTAATATTATTTAGCTCGAAGTGAATAAAAGATAATGTAAAAAAGACTTTGGCTTAGATGTAACGAATGGCGCAAAAAGGAGAATAATTACTTTCAATGAATTGAAAAGTTGTCCCTGATGAAATCGTGTCACATCTTAATACTTCAAGGATATGAACGCATAAATATCAAACAGCATTAGAAAACTTTCCGTGAATATGAAAAATGTTACATTGCTGTAAAAATAGTCTAGAAAAATACGCAAATATAGTTACAGACTTGCATTCCACGCAGTGTTAATTTAACGCTGTTCGGTAGTAGGATATGGTGTAGTTGGAAGATGATACGGGTGTCGGTAACCGATGGATTCGCTATTTTTATATACTGCCGATGGATTGTAGATCATTGTTTTTGGATAGCATTTTATCCATCATTCAGATACTGGTCTTTTGTTGTGCCTTACATCAAGTAGCAATGTTTTGTTGTGCTATCATAAATGAACTTTGAAAAATTATCCAAAACCTATTCTATAATTAATATTTGTTTTAAGATGTTTAAATTATTTTACTAATTTGTACAATTTACCGGTATTCAAATTTCACCAGCTGCTTATAAATTCCAGTGTGCCGTTCCACACTTCCAACATATTTCAGACCAAAACTTCTGTTTACATCATTAGTAAAAATTGAGTGAGTCAAAAAATTCCTTTTGGAGGTTTTCCTGTGAAAAATTTTTCATCGTTCCGCCGAACGCTCGTGTAAATGTTCTAATTAGGGACGAGAGTCTGAATAGATATGACAGTTTTTAAGACGACACGCTTTTTCTGGCCGCACTGCCTGTACAGTTCACTGACGAGACCTATTTTTTTAAAGGAATTTTAAACAAAAAACATCCTGTTAATTATTCGTAACGAATTTTCTCACTAAAACAACTAAATCAATCAATTAGTTATTATGTATTTAGCGGCTGACATTGGATTTAGTCATAAGAGTATGCGGTTAATCATAGATGATGTCCTCTTTGTTATTTAATCGATCACTCAAGACCAACCAATTGTCAATAATAAAATCGTGTACCTTAAACAGCAGATACAACTTTTACACTATTGCATCTAGATACATATTATCTTCATAGATGTGGCGAATCTCCGCTCCCCGCGAGTTTGCGTTCCACTCTTTTTTATCGGACTGACTAACCGCTGTTGTCCTGATGGGCATTCACAGCTTCACCGGACACTTAGGGCGAGCGTTTAGGGCACTCAGCCGAATGGCAATAAAGCTCAAGCGTGCCAGAGTGACCGAACCTCAGTTTGGGTTGTTACTTTGAATACAACGCGATCGAACTAACACTAACCATCTAAGCAAGTTAATCATACATGGATACTTTAGTGAGATAGATATGCATACCTTCATATGTATCACACTAAAGCGTACATATACATGTATATAGAGTCTGGCAATTTTGGCTAAGATTAGCTAACTAAAAAGGAAAAAGGGTCCCTTAGAGAACCAGTGTATGCACCATGTGAGTGTGCACGTGTGTGGAGCTTAACGTGGTGTGTGCAGGATACTAGTGAATGCAGTATCACTGTATCGCGGTAGCAGCATGCTCGACGACTCCTGTCCGGGAGATTGAAACTAGGCATGAAATGCTGCCGAGGAGGCCGCAGCCGGTGTGCAATTGACCGCCCGGCTACGGCAGCGTGACGATGGTTTCTCGCCTCACCTTAATCGCTATGGCTTTTATAAGCTTACTTTGTATTAGGGGGTAGAGTCTAATATGTCAGTCCAAATATTTTTAAGAATCGAAGGATCATTTGCACTGACATATATGTTACTATGACAATGTCATTTCATATGTACGTATGTGATATCTGGACACTGCATGGACTTAAATTAGCTTCTGGTCGTGGAAATCAGAGTGATCGGAAAGATCTTTACACTTGCCAAAAGAAAGAATGGTAGCTCGAGGATTCGAAGGAATGGTGACATCGAAGAGCTCGTGTCCCAGCTAAATATCATATGAAAAATTATATGTTTTGATTAGATTACCTGCGTGGTACAGAGGTGGATCGAGCAGTGTAAAGAGAACACTTGAGATGACCATACGTTGACTATCACTTCAGTTATTATAGAGAGGGATCTCTTAAAGCAGGGATTTCCAATGTGGTCGATGTCAATCCAAAGAGGTCGACATCAGTTTCCCAGGCTTCGACAAAAGCGAAAACTGATTTGGGAAGTCGACAAGGTCTAAAAATGACCCCTACTAATTAACACAAGGTTTTATTTGAAACTCTCAAGATACCGTATTAGTTACGTATACTAGCTTGTAATAAGAATGACTAATATTCAGAGGCCAAGTTCTTTTTTGGATCGTGAAGTCAGTATAGTTAGTTAAATAATGTACTATTCCTATATGTAGACACATTCATTTATAGTCTAAAATCATATACTTAACAACAAATAGTTTAATCATTCCCTAATATGTGTTCAGGTTTGTCCGGATATATTTAACTTCTTCTGAGAAAATCCATTTAAAAACGGCTGGAAACAGCTGACATGAATTATTCTCATTTAGGATTGTCGTACTGTTCGCATTATGTTAGAAAATTGTGATGTTTTAACTAAGTATAGAATGATAAACATTATTTAAGTTCATAGAAATCATTTCGTCTGATGATAATAAAGTTACTATGCACACGAGACAGAACAAGGTGGCCAAATGTTCTCCAACACTATGTATATGCATTACTATTTTTGATAATATTATATTATATAGATGACATGTTTATTATAATCTAGCGATGATTACACAATAGGAGTAAACAAATTAAAGCGACTCGCAGCCGAACAATACCGCTACCACCCTTCAGTCTATTGTTTGAGTTGACGACGGTTAACGATGGCGTCAACTCATAGGCGGAAGCGATATTACAATATGACGGCACAAATGTTCGTTTTACCTTTAAAATGTATTTATTTAGGCATAGTTATTACGTTCTACCCTCCAATATGAAACTAGCTTATAAAAGGCGTAGCGAAATAGGAGCAAAAAGCAAAGTCGCGTGGTACGTTGGCGCGTTCACATCTCTGAGTGTAATACGTAACTTCAGGAGTATATTACAGTATCTGCTAATTAAAGTAAGGTAAGGTAAATGCTTTTATTATTAGTACTTGACTGACTGATCGATTAAATGGGAAGAATGACGTCATATATGGTTGACGTCATACCTTTTTAATTACCGTCCCCTCAAAGAGATATAAGCTCTGTAATAGGAGTAGTATTAAATCATATTGGGAAATTTGATAAATTTTCATGGATAGATTAAATGTCTCGGAAGACCATAGCATGATCTATCTTGTTAAAATTTTCTTGTTCTCAGTGTTGATACTCAAACAACCCATATCTATACTACTATTATAAAGGTGGAGTGTTTATTTGTTTGATTGAACGCGCTAATCTCAGAAACTACTGGTCTTGTTTGAAAAATTATTTCAGTGTTAGATTGTTCATTTATCGAGGCAGGCTATAGGGCATGCTAAGACCAACAATGAATAATGTTTCAAAATTTGGCTTTTTTCCTTTCGAGAGCTTCCGCTGCGTGTTAGCGTTAGCCCAAAGTAATTATTACACGTGGACGAAGTCACGGTCAGAAGTTAGTTGTAAATATATGGGAACAGAAAACAGGCATGTGATATATTTCGCTCTGCTTTCGTAACTTGAAGTAAATCATAACATAGTGTTGACATGCCGATTGTTCCACGACGTGACAACTATCTCCTGGTGTATTCAAAGGACGGTAAATGACTTGTAAAGAGACCGCATCGAGACCGAGTTACGTACAAGTTTGCTAATATTGTTATCTCGGTCTGTAATATAAGAATAATTAGCTGATAAGACGCGTGACAGGGTGAAGTGGGTTCAACAGCAACATATTCCGAACGTAATGATATAAGCAGTGATGTGTGTTCACTAGTCAAGTAATTTGGGAGGGCTTATTTGTGTGCTTGGTGGTGATCGTGAATAGTTGTCGTTTATTAGTTGTATCTATGATATAAAAATGAATTGCTGAATGTGTTGTTAAGCTTAAATCTCGAGAACAGCTGAACCGATTTCGCTAATTCTTTCTTTGTTGTGTTTGGTATTGTCATGAGAAGGTTCTTATACAAAAAGCGCATATTTTAATATACTTAAGGCGGAACGGAGTTCACGGGTACTGCTAGTTTTTTATAAATGTTTGTAATCCTCAGAACTTACTTATTAATAAACTAACTAGCAGTCCCGGTCATGCATTGCTGTGGCTCAGTTATTACATGTTGAATGGAATAAAACATGAGTACCAAAAAAAACTGGAGTTAAAAAATATATTTAAAATTAAAACGTGGCATCTATGGGATATTTATTACAGTCAGTCATAGAGTTTTCTCTCAACAAACCAATTTAAAGTGCCATCTTTTCGAGACTGATAAAACTTACTATTGATAACAATAATCAACATTGATAATTATTTAAATTCCAATTAAAAAATATTGAGGCCATTAATTGAAATATAAATTATTCTATCTCTCTACTTGGACCAAATTATACACAAATTCAACTTACATGAAGATCGGTTGAATAGTATCGAAGATCAATGTGGACCAATATCATAACACAGGATTTTTATGGGACCCTGGATTTTGAAGATATATACGAGAACTTTTTTTCGAACTGACTACGCTCTTTACCAAGCAAGGTCTTAACAGCTTCACCGAACTACTAAGGCGAGCGCTTAAGGCACTCAGCCGATTTTATTTGGGCAACTAGCTCAAGGGTGCACGGCACACCTCGGCTTGGCTGTTGCCTGTTACATGCAAACTCGCGACCTATCTTAGCTAACCTAGCTAACTATTCATATATGTTTGAGTTGTTGAGACGCATATGTGTACCAAGCATACACACCTCAACAACCCCTCCATATATTTATTATCGGAAAATTAGAGTTTTTTCAGTTCGATAAGGGGAAAAAACAAAAACCCTTCCACTTCCATGTGTAAGCGTGTAGGCGTGCACGTATGTGGGGGTGATCGTGTAGTGTTGTAGCAGTGATGTAAATTTTTGTGTCACTGTATCTCGCAAGTAACGCACTCAAGGGTTCCCTGCCGAGGGATCGAACCTAGACTTGAGCCGCTACCGAGAGAGGCCTAATCTGGTGTGCGGGAGCGAAATCTATCCCCAGTCTATAGCAGCGTGATCTGTGGTTACGTAGGCGTGGGCGTGGGCACGCTCTGTTGGGAGAGACATGCTGTTACTGATCGATCACTGCCGTTATTTCATCAGGAGGGTCGATAAAAATATGTCGCGGCCGTCTTCTATGACGCGCAGCGTTAGGTATGGGTTCGTATTGTGCGGCGGATACTACTAACGGATTGGGATGGTTCGTGGCTTTTTCAAAATAACTAATCGTAAGTGATTTTACGTATGCCCAGATAGAAGGGATCTCTAGGTCTCTATGGAGATCGACTCTCTGGATGTACCACGGAGCACCGGTCACTTTACGTAAACACGATTTTGGAGAACCTGCAGCTTATGAAAGTTATCTTTGGACATATGCGCAAAAACGGGGCAGCTATATGTCATCACGGGACGGATACACGTCTTATACAAAGTGAGTTTGTGTCTGAGGGATATCTTACTCTTATGACAAAGCAACGGATGGAGGCGACCCAAGACCATAGCAGCTTTGTTTCGCACTCTGTCTATATGTGAATTGAACTTTAAATGTCTATCTAATGTAACACCGATATATTTGATCTCTTCGACCCAAGGGATATCGATTCCGTATAGCCTGATGGGCTCAAACTTTTTAGCGCGTTTCGTGGGATCGAAGAGTATTGCGGCAATCTTATCGGGCTTAACTTCTATGCGCCACCGATGAAACCATTCACCGAGAGTATAAACGGCTTTTTCGATACGCTTCCGAAGAAAGTCCGACCGCCAGCCGGAAGTTCAAATAACGGTATCGTCAGCGTAACAACTTACCTCGACCCCCCGAGTTCGAGGTAAGTCACTGATGAACAGATTGAAAAGCGTGGGCGCAAGTATGTAGCCCTGTGGTACACCTGAGCGTATCGGGTGGGGCGGCGATAGTTCACCATCCACTCTGAAGCGGAATATCCTATCAGTGAGATAATCGCGAATAATATGAATTAACCTATCGGGTACTCGAGATTTACATAATTTATGGATTAGCCCTCCGTGCCAGACTTTATCGAAGGCCTTGACGACATCGAATAAGACTACAATTGTGCGTTTCGGTTTACGTTGCGGATCGGCATTAAATTTAAAGAAAATGTACTCCGTGAGGCGGAGCACTTGATCTGTACACGAGTATTTGGCACGAAATCCAAACTGCTCAGGCGGTATTAAATTAAGATTTGAAATCGTGACCTGGATACCTGGATCTGGAGTGGTTCGGTAGGAATGGAGTCAGTGCGCGATGGTCGGTGGATGTGGGGCATTTCACTTGAATGCCCATCGGAGTATTGTGGGCGGACGTATAATAAACCTTAAAGGTTTTGAGGCGATTTGAGATCGAAGTCCACTGGGACTTGTTTTGGATCGTGACAGGGGGCGGAGGGCGCGGTTTCCTACCTGCGGAACCCGTGGTCTGAGAAGGAGCGAGAGGGACGGAGCTAGGTCGGCCCACGCGTGTATTTGAAGCCGACGGTATAGCCGGGGCTGGCATCCGGGCGCCATCTATGTTCGCAACCTTACCTACGGAACCCGGATCTGATGGACTGGCCGGACGTCGCCTACTATAGGAGACGGTTTCGAAACCGTCTTTATCGGTTTGTTGCGCTGAAGGTGCAGGAATCTCGGACGCGTTCACGGTCGCGGGCGGCTCGGCGGACGCCGCTACGTCGAGCTCCATATCGGAGCTGGCCTCCAAGCTGGAGTTCGATATGGGTGTTGTTACAACACCCCTATCCCTATCGTCAAGCGGAGAGTTCGGCGAGACGGTCCCGAACGAATTCGCGGTCTCCACGCGGGGCACGTATTGGAAGTCCTCGGAGGATCGGAAAAAGATGTCCATGAACGTGGAGTTTACGACATCCTCATTTACTCCGCGCGCGATAAGACCGACGCGGCACCTATCAAAAAATACTTTCGGATCCATCGCGGTGGATCGAGGGGGATGGGGGGGATGCGAACCAACCTCTCTGCCTTAAGGGCAGGGGGGCACGATAACCGGTTAACTAGGGATCTATACCGGGTGCAGATCAAGAGAGCTGCTTAAAATAAATCAGAAGAAGAAAGGAATACGGGAAATACGTGAGCGAGACAGGCAAGGTAGATAAATTATGTAAATATACTACAAATAAATAAATAGATAAGTAAATAAACAAAAAATTGAAGAAGAAATGAAGATATAAGGAAATGTCGACTACAGGAATAAAGAACTACGTAAATAAATATATAAACAAGTGAGATCAAATAAATATACCAAGAAATAACCAGAGCAATAAATAAATACAAAGGAAGGATCTCACTCAATTCCAGGTAAAAGAAAAAAGAACGTAAAAGAACGCAGGTTTTACGCAGGTGCGGTGTACGTATGCGCTACGTCAGCCGGATCGGAACTTCAAGGCGAAAGTAATTACTCACGAAGTAATAGCGAAGGCTATACTGTATACACTGTATCACAATAATCACGAAAAACGAAATATCGCTCCGAGCGCAGACTCAACTATTCCTGGCCGCGTCAGAATCGGAACTCCATTCGAGAACTTAAAATCGAATAAGGAATGTATAGCGATTGAGAAGTTGGTAGATTCATGACATCCTAAAGGTAGATAGGATACCGGATAGTTAGTTTAAGCATCATATCAAGCGGGTTCTAATATCTAAAGGCTATATATATCACGCCTAGAGATACATGAGATAAAATCAATTTAACTCTTGAGAAGGCATTTATGAACGTCAAACTTATCACAGGTTCGGAAAAACGATCCAGTCTTCGAAAAAGGAAAGAGAGAAAGTAGTTAAAAATTAATAATATATCTAATGATACTACAAAGATAGTAAATTAATCTAAATATGAGAATAAAACTTATGAATATATTTATAAACATATTTACAGTTGTAAGCAAAGTTATATAGCGGAAAATATTTTTAAAATCACGTTAAAATCTATTCTCTCGTGTTATATCTGAGGTCGTTACAGCCCGCATTACTGCGTCGCTTACAGATTAAAGGGATAAATGTGGTAATTAAAACCCTTTCCTAATTAGTGTATTTACACAAGCTCATTAAAAAGTGGAGACATGAAAAAAACGGAGAAGTTTTCTACTTCGTATTTTCACCTCATGTGTTTTTTTAGAGTCGTGGTCTTGTAAAGGGCTTTATCAGAATATTAAGAGAAAAATTAATGGTAGGATTTTTGTTTATTTTTGTTGTATCGTAGAACATGAATACCAATGACAAATTTGTTGTGAGTATAGTAAAATAAACTAAAAAATATCACACACCGGCCAAGCGCGAGTCGGATTTACATAAAAGAATTTCTAATTGATTGAAAAAAACAATTTATTTGGTGCAATCAAATCGACGATTATATTCCAGATAAAAGTCCGTTTGATTAGTATACACACAGCACAGAAACTACATGTACTGTAGTAGTAGTACATGTAACTGGTACATGGTACATAATAGGAATAACAACTAATTATCTTTGTAACACCACAGTGGTACGTAGGCGTATCCAATGTCCCAGTGTAGGGTTGACTTTTTTTTTTTCGAAATGTCTACGCTATTGACCCAGTAAGGTCTTAACAGCTTCACCGGACTACTAAGGCGAGCGCTTAAGGCACTCAGCCGACTTTATTTTGGCAACCAGCTCAAGGGTGCACGGCACACCTCGGCATGGCTGTTGCCTGTTGCATGTAAAATCGCGACTATTCATATATGTATGAGTTGTTGTAACGTATATGTGTACCAAGCATACAAGCCTCAACAACTCCTCCATATATTTATTATCGAAAAATTGAGAGTTTTTCAGTTCGATAAGGGAAAAAAAAGTAAACCCTTCCACTTTCCTGTGTAAGTGTGTAGCGTGCACGTGTGTGGGGGTGATCGTGTAGTGTTGTAGCGGTGATGTATATTTGTGTGTCACCGTATCGCGCAAGCAACGCACTCAAGGGCTCCCTACCGAGGGATCAAACCTAGGCTTGAGCCGCTGCCGTGGGAGGCCTAATCGGGTGTAGGGTTGACCCACCTGTCTGCTACAACATTAAGGAATGCAGTCCGGATTGGTGCTTACCCTACGCATGATAGCGTGATAGCTCTCAATCGTTGTCACCGTAAACATGCCCTAGCGCTTCAATAAAGCGGCAACTCCATCAGCCACCCTGAATGCATTATTGTATTATACGCGCATAGCGTTGTATGCTTTTGCTTGTAGTTGACCCACAGACTGCTTGTGTAAAACGGCTGAGAATATGCTGTAAAAAGCGTAGCCTTAATTTTAGTCGAGCATTTAGTAAATCTGCGAGCCAAGGGGCTACTAGCCTACGGTCTGCGCTCCATCTCAATGTCTAATTCTTTTAAGTAATTAAAATAATAAATATCGTGAAAATAATAAACAAAATAAGAAATATATGTATAACAGCCCTCATTCTGTGAGAACGATTTGGATATTGCCAGATTTTTGGATAACTAATTTAAAAAAAAATCGCTTTTTCCTTTTGTATACACATAAACAAATGCAAGGATTTCGCGTTACAGTCATCATGAAGATCTGGATCTTCTGTTACGACATAAGCTTGCTAATGGAGTTGTTTTAGTCCCAAGTTTATTAAAATTAACTAGGTTTCGATGTCTCTATAAAGGACCCATGACATGACATGACATTTTCGAATAAATACCTGTTCGCCTGATAAAAGTTTTAAGCAGTTATATAATGAAGTTTATTGTTAAAGTATAATTTTTATTAAAGTATAATTTATGTCATTTCAAAATGAGCTAAATCCATTTATATACAAAAACCCAAAGTGTATTTTGGTGCTACAATGTTTCGATTTGAGTATAGGAACATACAATGGTTTCATTTTTGACGGCCAAGGGATCGTTGTAGATGGAGAATTAATAATATTTGGTAAGTTATTCAATAAAAAAAATAGTGAGCCGTCACGGGATGCTGGTAGATGTGAAACATCGAAATTTGTAACGTAGTAGACAACACTGTATATACTATATAGGTATGTGAGCTCAGTGCGGCAATGCTTCGACGCTTAGTGGCAGCGTATTCGTGCATAACATTGATGTTTCACATCTGCCAGGCGTCCCGTGACTGCACGATTTTTTTTTAGATGTACGTAAGATAGACTCTGAACAGTTTATATGTCTATTTATAAGATTTTAAAAGATCAACATATATTAAACCTGATTTCAAAATATTACAAAATATAGTCATTTTAAAAAATACTATAGATTTTTTTTTTATAGAAGCACGACAAAGTGACTGCACTAAGCCTGATGTTAAGCATAGTACAATCCAAAAACATCGGCAATCACCGAGAGACAGATTATCCATCGCCGATCGTCGCTGTCAAGCCGGCCATAATGACGAAAGTCGCCCGGTACTGGTACTGGATATGCACAGGATATGTAAAACCCTACCACCCCGCTCTGGCCATTGCCTCGTTCGTTGATCAGCAGGGTGCACCACGTGCAGGTGAGGTTGGCTTGGGTGTCTCAAGTCTTAAGATGTTATTCGACACCCCTTACACCCCAGATTATATAGATTATTTTGAGAAGCCATCGTCACGCGGCGTTACCATGCGGTCACCCATCTAAGTACTGACTGCGCCCTACGTTGCTTAACTTCGGTGATCGGACGAGAACCGGTGTTTTCAACGTATGCAAAAAAATTGAGGATGTGTATCATTTGATGATGGAGTGTGCTAAGATCTCCATCGAAAGAGAGTCGTTGATGAATAGTATAAAAAGTAGTTGACAGAAAATAGGTAATTGTCAAAGCATCTTATCTGAACTTTGTTCGAGTGAAGCTAGGAAGCTTTATGATCTGGTAATGATATCTCATCAACGACTCTCATGATCGAGCTACTATGACTGGGGAACGATGGGGCTGATATGTTCGATGGAATAAAAGCCCCTGTAAACAAAGTAAAATTTAAAAAAAAAACGTGGTATGGACGTTGACGACCAAAATATTTCTATTTACGTGACTCTCTCGCATGTATGTGACGTCACAGAATATGAAATAAAAACAATTTGGATCTTATGACTATACACATAGGGTTACAAATGTTTTTGAGTATTCCGTTAATAGTGCAAAGTTCGTCTATTGTGTCCCCACACGTCGCCAAGCCAAAATCAGGTTTAGGGTGCGCCTATAAATGTATCACATCAACAAGCAAGGTAAAAATGAATTCCTAAAAAGTAAAATTCTCCAGAATAAATGAGTAGCAAAAGTATCGTCACTTAGGTACGATTAAACGGAATCGGAAAATATTTTTTTAGGATACAAGCTAACAATTTCAAAGACACCCGAGTCAAAAAACCTACTTGATATAACGGACACCCTACTATGTACGCCATGCGTCTTTGACTTGTACGAAGGTCTGTTGAAATTAATTTGACCTTCGTATGCGAAGCAATGCCTAATGGTTCTAGTCACGGCAATGTCCCCGTGAGACAAATTATACCTATTATTTCGTAATCTTTGAATTGATAATCACATTTCTATTATTATCTCCCTAGTTTGTATTTTTCGCTTAATAAGTAAGCTTCTTTTGTCGCTTTGAGCGGTATTTTTGGCAGACCAAAACTTACGGTTTCGCGTTAGAGACATTTTTTTTTATTAAAGCACGACAAAGTGACTGCACTATGCCTGATGGTAAGCATAGTACAATCCAAGAACAGTGGTGACCACCGCGAGACAGATCATCCATCGTCGGTCGCCACTGTCATGCCGGCCATAATGACGAAAGTCACCCGGTACTGGATATGCACAGGCTGATCCCGAAACGCGACGCGCAAAAGCGAGTCACTATGACGGGCTTTTTCGCCATGTACATGGTGGTTGCGACCCAGTCGGGCTGTATAACCCTACCACCCCGCTATCGCCATTGCCTCGTTCGTTGATCAGTTGACATGATAGTAAGTGTGATCGACCGTACTACACTTGTAAGCTAATAAGCTATATTTAATATATATAATTATTGCTCGGAGTGTCTATGGATATGAAAACTAGAAAAATGATAATAATTTCGATTTAAAAATTTAAATGATTAAAAAATATGATTGATTAAAAATTAAAAAAAAAACGTTTTCCGTTGTTTTGGGATTTCACTTCTATCGGCAGTCCTTACGACTGCTTTGACTTTTTTTAGTTTTATTTTTAGCAACCAATATAATAGTAGAATATTACTGCCACTGTTGAACTGGTGGAGATATTACAAGCTTCTTGCGACCATTTCAATATTTTAACAAGATGATGGCCTGTTTGTTAGAACTTTCTAGGGAGTTTTTGTGGCAAGTTCCATTCCATACCGTGGTATCATTTACATTCCATTTTATTTCAATACAACGAGTTCCTGCACGCTAATTCTTCCACAACTTCAAAGTAGTTACTTTGGGCTAATGCTAACACGCATCGGAAGTTCTCAAGAGGAAAAAAACCCCGATTTTGAAACATTATGTATTGGTGCTCCGCTCCTATTGGTCATAGCGTGGTTATATACAGTCTATAACGTTCTTCGATAAGTAAGCTAGACTGAGAGCTATAACACTGAGAGAATTTTTTAAAAGTGGACCAGTAGTTCTTGTGATTACCCCCCAACAACGTTACAAACTCACAAACTTTACCTGTTTAAATGATTACTATAGATAACGAAACTAATTTATGTAAAACAGCACAAATACTACAAAACAAAAATACAAATAGTGATTTCTGGAATAGATATCTCTCTGTGCATCCACCAATAGCGATTGTAACATATAATGTACTCTAAATATATTTATTAAAAAAAAAAAATACAATCAAGTTTGTTATCGGTTCTTCTCGATGTCTGAGCTATTTTTCAAGTGGGTGGTAGTTTTGACATTAATAAGCGCCTTCTTTGGACCTAAATTGATTTAATTATTTTTAATATTGGTCACAATACGTCTGAACAACTTTTCAGTACTTCATTAAAAACCCAGATTAATAATCCTAACTAGTATTTTAAATGTGAATACAGAAGAGTACATTGAGCACTTTTATACAGAACAAATATACTGTTCTCTAGAGATACTGGTTTGGCGAATCGGTAGACACTTTGGTCGGGTTATTTCGGTGACTAGGCTGTCAGGTGTTCGCACTGGGTGTTGTCAACAGGGAGCGATGTATACTCACGCGTCCGCTGCTCGTTTACCGTGAAGCTTAATTCAGTAACAGTATGACACTATCCACCCCTTTCCTGAGGTAATTGGTGTTCAAAGCAGAATTTCTCTACGTTAAATAAAGTATACAAATAATACCTTGACAAAAAGATTTTGTGTCCTCGAGTAATAGACCAAGCCTACATTAATGCGAGCGACACCACCCGCAAAAGTTAGTAGAAAATAAATGCAGTATATTGACACAGTATTCGATTGAGTTAGCAATTAATACTGGGAAAAGATTGCGATATAAATAAAAAATAATAATTTTGAAATAAGTTTTATTCCACAGTTTTTAATCTTCTGACATAAATGGATTTTTGTCGAACATACAGTATACAAAGCTTATTTACATTATTTATATCATAATTATTGACAATGTACTAAGGCAAGAATGCTACACTATATGTTTTTAAAGTTATACTTCTTTTGGCTTGTTTTCGGCAAAGGTCTGTCAAAGGTGACATTTTACAATAAAAGTGACTGAAAGCAACACCATGAAGTTGGTTGGTAATTATCTGTCAAGTTTTTTTCAGAACTGATACAAATGGTTTTTTATATTATATTCTTTTTATAAATGTTTATAGATTTAGGTTCATGTATCCTTTTTTTTTACGTGGGGAAATCCCTTATGGATACCCACCCTCCCAGGGGAGAGGATGAGTTATGTCCGGCTTGCACGGACTAAAACCCCACGGTGTACCGACAAACCGTAGTGTTGGGGCGGCAAAGGTTCATCTATCCTGTATTATTGTTATTTGTTTACATTTTAAACAATTATTTAATAAATAGTTTATTTTACTTTTTTAGGATATCTTACTTGATTCTGTGTACAGATATATAGAAGTTTCTTTAAATGAAAATGTTATCAATTGCATTTAATGTCTTTTATTAAGCTAAGGAAGTATAACTTTTTACGTACGTATATAAGTACACACAAATATTTTTTATTTATTTATCTGATACAATATCATTCATAAATAATTAATATTACCACAGGTTAAAAATAGATAGTGAAGAAATAAAACCTTTTTAAATGAAGAAGGAGAACACTTAAATGAAGGTCAATATGGCTTATTGTGACCTATTTCCTACAGTTTTAAAAATAAGTATTCCAATACTTCAATCCACAATATAAAAGCATTTTAAATTAATCGCTTTTCGTTGCCAACGTATGAATGGAGAATTGGCCAGCCAATTAAAAGCGCAATATATTAAATGCGATGTCGATTAAGAGTTTTATACAAACAGACACAGAAATAATATCATTTATTAATAATTAGTACATAATAGAAATATATATTTAATACTGGGCGATTGAGAAAACCTACAGAAGTACATTAATTTAGCGAGTTCTAATAAATTCTACAGAACATTTACGTAATTTTTACGTTATCGTCATGTTAAAAATTCTACGTAAATTTATCGTATTAACGATAACATTAACGTTCTTATCTAACTACTAATAAATACATAAAATATGTAGTATCGTGCATATATTTTTACTATAAGCATAAAGGTAACACAAATAACTAAATGTAATTCAGATACTTTTAATAATTTATTTATTTTCGTAACATTTAAGATGAGATTTTTTTTATGTTTCATAGGTTTTTTGGCATTTGATCACAAGCTCACCCTATGTTAAATGACATTATAGCCAACAGTATAGAGTGACTGGATCTCAAATGCAGCTGAATAAATGTTACCCATAGGCATCTTGCAAAATGTTGTAGAAAGTAGCTAACTAAACGCGAGTGTAAGGCGTATTGTAAATTAAAAAAGTCATTTTAAATTTGTAGAATATCTTTATTACAGTTTGCAAATATTTTGACACAATACTACACATTTTAGTATATTATTTGTCTTAAAAAAGACATTGAGAATATTCCAGAATTATTCAATCCAGTATCTCAATGTTACAATTCGTAATATATATAGCATCTAACTAATATTATTTCACTTTTGTCTTTCATTTCTCAGGTATGTATCTTATATATTATAAGTGATCAGATATAAAAACGGCTACATGTATATGTGAACGCTTCAAATTAATATAAATAATATCAAAGTAAACTTCTTACAATTTTAAATAGCCTAATTTATAAAAAAATAAAATAAAACACGTGTGTTATAAAATTTTTTGTTTAAATAGTAAAAAAATATTCACTAAACAAATTTTTGTTGTCACGCAATTCATTCACAGTAATATAGCCAGGTGACTTATTATCCTTTCATATTGACCAGCATTGCCACCAACGAAAACGTAGAGAAACTGAAATTAGCGGTACTAGAAATAGTAGTCCGGTGAAGCTGTTAAGACCTTGATGGGTCAATAGCGTAGTCATTTCGAGAAAAAGCGGTATTAGAAATGTCATAATAAACCTTTGATATGTAATTTTAATGTATCTAGATACGGCAATGTATTTTCAAATTAATGTAGTTGGCAAACATAAAAATAACACAACTGCCTATCTTATACATATAATATGTTATCTTTCATTAGTTGTGTTTTTTTATGGTAACCAATCTTCCAGATTATTACGGCTATTTCAAATTTCATGTGATAATTTCAATGTTTTAACAAGATGGTGGCTCCCTTGTTAGAACTTTCTAGGGAGTTTTTGTCGTACTTCACTTATGCATAATAACCGAACTATGTTACGTAAAATGCCACCAATATTACTAAATATGGAATTAATTACAAAATATTATGAATAAAATACAAAAGCCACTACATGACACACTAAGATCGTGCTAACAACTCCCCATTAGCGTGTTATCTACATTTACGCTATAAAATTAAGGGCTTTAGAGTCACTCAGGTTCAATGACCCGGTATGGCACGCTGACTAAGCCGACCTCCAACGAGATTGAAGGTTTTTATCGTTTTATAATCGGTACGTCAGGATCGATACGTAAGCGGGTTAGCGAACGAGGTCAGTGCGAGATAATCATAAGCTTAAAATATGAAGAAGATACGAAAATTATAAAATTTTCGACATCACCTGAAGTATAGAAACCGCTTAATAAGCTTCAGAGGAATTAATCACGTGGAAACAAACGAAAATTCTAATTAAAGTTTGAAGCGTTCATATCTTTTTAGTTAACATTCGTTCAAGACCACATAACAATGTATTATATAATTATGGCTTTAGGCCTGAAGGTATTTTAAGACTAGAAATAATATTTAATTGACTATCTAATGACTCAACGCTCAAAAACTTTAGCCGGGCTCATTAGCTGAAAGTTTAAGAGAGTTATTCGTTCCATTCCTATATATGTGTGACATTTAATATATATATAAATAAATATCAAATCAATTCAACACATATATATTTAAATAAATTGTAAAATATATTTAAATTAAAAAATAAATTTAAATGTCACACATAATCCATATTTTAATAATAAAATACATAACTAATTATTAACGATTCAACTACGATTATTCTAACGCAAAAATATCTTTGAATTCGCTTAAGGCGACCCTATTATTAAAGATATTTGATTTATAATACAAACAGATTTCGGTTAATTCAAATTATTTACACAATCTAACATTTTATTGTCAGTTCTGAACGTTTAAAGATAAATCGCGAACTTATATATTAATTAATACACTAAACTAACGCTATATATAATATACATTTACAAAAAATCGCTTTTAAAGCTGAACATTTTCTATACATCCAAATACACACAGTCTAAATCCGTTCAATATTTATCTATACACTGAAAGCTTTATTAACAACTCGTATTGTCTTATCATAAAGAATGTTACCATAAATCTATTCATAAAGTTGTGCGCGTAATTTATTGCTTTGAACGACTGAGGTACAGTGTTCAGTTTACGCATTTCTGTAACCGAGGTATATGGACTAGGTGATGTGAAAGTCACCACGGAGGAGTCTCGTGAAGGTCTTTTTAAATTGCTGGTTCGCTAGTGCATAACAGAAAGGATTTATGGGACTATTGGCATAACATAAGAAGTACGAAAACATATACAGGTGTTTATTAATGCATGGTGGGTTGGTACAAAATCCTTCCACCAACGCCAGTATGTGGTAAGGTGTCCAACAAACGACAAATGCTCCTAGAATAAAAGATATCGTTCTAAATGCTTTCCTAGCTCGGTTCTCCGATTTAGACTTCTGACGGCCGATGCTCGGGAACAGCCCGTCGCGTTTCGAACGCTTAACTTTTAATTTTTTTCCTATATTTTTTACAAACTCTTTCTTTGAGTCGCTCCGACCTGACCCAGTTACGGCCGCGCTCGAAACATCGCTATTCTCGACCGCGGGGCTTATAGCAGGGTTAACTTTTAACGGGGATCTCTTCATTTCAGTAGACTTGGTGGGCTGAGGCTCATTGTTGTTGGAAGACGATGATACGAGAGTAATAACCGGTTTTGGTCTTTCGCCCGCCGTTAGACTTACCTCTGTATTGACTTTAACTGGCGGAGGTGGTGAGAAATTGCTTTTAGGTTGTGTCACTTGTGCCTCAGCGGTCGCTCTAATGAGAGCAGCCTGCAATAATGACGTATTTGTTACGTTACCAGAATTTTGATTTGGAGGTGATGGTGGTTCAGTTGCTGTGGGAAATGTTATTGATGATGGAGGACTTTCGTAAGTAGGTGATGGTACAATAACAGAGCTTTCATCCATGTATCTTAGATCAGCTCCGTCCATACCTACAAGTATGTCGTACGATGTACCATCACCTTTTACAAGTCTGACGGTTCTATTTCTAGATGATTCCGAATATGATGGCGGACTCTCAGATGCGGGTGGACTACTTCTGAATTCTGATGGAGGAGGAATGATTCTTTGAGCAATAGTGGTTGATACCTCGCGTTGTTCGGACGGTGTCGCGATCCCAGAGGAAATTGGCGATATGAAGCTAGCTGTGGATAGTGGGATTGCTGGTACTGAAGTGTGTCCATCACTTTGTGACGTGTCAGGATTATCCGTATCGAGTAAACTCTTTTCTGATATCTGTGATAATGACGATTTTGGTTTATCTAGCTCATGTTTCATCATAGGGGATTGTTTTAAATCTGTCTTAATCAACATACCACCGTTCAAACGCATATTGTTTAGCAGCTGTAGGGTGCCAGTTTGCATAACTAGATTTGCTACTGATGGTCGTTTCTTTATGTTTGATTGTGTAGTGCTTTCTTCGTCTGAATCAAAGGCTGGACTACTAGATCTTTCTGCTTCTACCTGATCTTCTTTCTTATCATCTGATTCAGCCGTTGTTGATGTACCTGTAGCAGTAACGCTACTTTTATGCGCAGATGATTTTTGACTAGAGTTTGAGTCTGTCGATACGCCCAAGTTTAGTAATGGAGCAGCCAGCGATCCCTTTGAAGTGGAATCTTTGCGAATGGATTCAGATACATTTATTTGGTCTTCGCTTGAAATAGTAGGTTTTGCAAGACCCGACATACCAGCGGCACGACCTGCCATGCCGGACATCACGCCTGCGCTTAGAGCAACCATCGACTGCATTTTCCTCTGTTTCGCCTCGCTTTTCTTTTGCATATCGTAAGCTGTCTTAAATATTCCGGCATAGAGCACAATTAGAACGAAAAGTGTTGTCCAATAGTAGCCAATGATTAATGCTGTGTTGAAAATAGGATCTTTTAGAAACTGTACAGCGCATTCACCTTCCTGTAAATCTCTGTAGCCGACAAAATGCTCCCATCCGAAGATTGTTGTGAAAAATAACAACGCAGGTATTATCCATGTTACTGTGACCATCCATATCACTCGATTCTTTGTTCTCCAAGCTCTGTATCTCGCCGCTATCTTGACGCTACAGAATCTATCGACCGTAATTAAGAGTACGGTGTACTGTGATACGAGACATACTGTATAGTCTACGGACAGCCAGAGATCACATAACAGAGGTCCTAAGTGCCAGTATCCTTTTAAAACGTAGTCTGTATAAAATGGAAGTGATAATGTTCCTGTTGACAATAGAAAATAATATTTGATCCAATTTTGTTTAAATATAAAAAATAATATAGATTAGTAAAATGCCATACATTTTCTTATTTATTGTAATGTTTAATTATCACTAAATGAATATATTTTTACATATAGTTGAAATTACTAACATAAGCGGCATTTATCCTTACCTATCAATAAATCAGTTGCGGCAAGTGATGCGATGAAGTAATTGCTAGGTTGCCGTATTGTTCTGTCCACGAGAAAGGCCAACAGAACCAATACGTTTCCACTGACTGTCAGCAGTATTACTAACAACAAACACGTGGCGAATATCACAGCCAACCATAAAGGGAACGGCGGCAGAACTGGTTCCTGTGAAAATAATTATGAATTCTATTTGAATAATTCAAAAATTGCCCAAAGCTTTCATTTTTATCATAACTTAAATTGCGATAACAATTTCAAAGGCATAGATTTAGGGTAACCCTCATTTCGGTATGAACTCAAAAGCTCACAGTATCTTCATCGTACCGTGAAGGTATGAAACCTTTTGTTCCCTCTATCTTATAACATCGGTTCTTTCAAGAACATTGCAGACTGCCATGATAGCAGTGATCATAAATTGATTACTTGAACTCTCGGTGATTGGAGTTGCTTTTACATCCCATGTTTTTTTAATCAGATACAGTGACGTCACTCAAACTGGTATCAGTAAAAAGAAATTAAATACTTCATAAAGATTATAACTTTTAAGAAAAATAATTTGTATTCAAGGGAAAGTTTACATTTTTATTCATATCTTCTATATATTTCAATAAATAATGAAAATCATCGACAACTTGTTAAATAAGGATTAATTTTAATTTGCTTGAATGATTATAGCTTGAATTGGTTCGGTTTTTCATGTTTTTTTCTCTCTCTCTCTTTGTTACTTTGTTATATTCCTAATATTTTAAAGTATGACTTTAGAGCATCAATTAATTTCAGTGTTCTATTACTTTTTCTGTTTAAATTTGTTTGTTTTTGTATTATAATGTAAAATAGTTTAATATTTACTTTTATGAACATTTAATAAGTGTTGTCTCTAAATATGATTACATTTATAATGAATCATAATAGTCCTACTTTTTATATAATGACTAGTGTATTGTCATGTTGATGGCCCTAAAATGTATAAATAAATTATGTAAGACTGTCGGTGCCCGCGACTCCGTCCACGTGGAACCTAATGAAAAATAGTTACTAATCAGCTCATCCGAATATATTAAGTCCGTTTACTTACCTACTTACCTCTCATACATAAGTTGTGTATACGAATATATTAAGTCGTTAACATCATAATAACTTTTGGTATAGTGAAGCGATTTTAATGAAACTAAAACTAAATGTTATTCGAGGAGATGCTTTATGATTTACTTGGTAAAGTTTTATTGTAAACGTAGCACTTCAGTGGTGATATCCATTCAAACAAACAGATAGACATTTCTAAATTGATTACTTATTCCGAGACACTTGCAAGTATTTTTTCCATAAAAATCTAAAACTACAGATACATTAGATCTATATTTTTATTATATATTTAGAAGAAGAATAAGATTTTGTTATCTCTATACATTGCTAATTTTGGTGATCAATTCTTTGCATTGTCATCAACATATGTGTTAAGATGAAACTTGTTAACATACAGTACGTAAACAGCTTCTGATTGAGCACAATTTTTGTATAAATAAAACCATATAACTTTTAGAAGTAAAAGCGAGTACACCACACGGCGTTAAGTAAACAACGGGTAATCTAGGACTCCAGAGCGAGCGCTCTCACGGCGGAGTGGGGGATTAAGGTTCTTTGTGAAACAGGGTGCCCGTACGTCTGTCTACGGCCTATTTATAGCATTCTTGTAGTGCAGTGCAAACATTTCACGGTGTGCCTACACGGATATAGCTCGCACAATATCATGTATTATTTTTAAATTTTTATATGTACACTCTATGATTACACTTTCTTAATTCTTGAAATTACGCCCCTCTCTGTGCATTCACTAATAACGAATGTAACTATTTATGTTTTGTAAAAATATGTAACATGAAGAGATAGACCAAATCGATTTTCTTGCCGGTTCTTCTCGATGACTAGTTTGTTTTCCGAAGCGATGGTAGTTATGGGGCGTAAGGGGTGTCAAATACGTGGTGCACCCTGCTGAACAACGAACGAGGCAATGGCGAAAGCGGGGTGGTGGGTTTTACAGCCCGACTGGGTCGTAATCACCATGTATATGGCGAAAAAGCCCGAAATAGTGACTCGCTTCTGCGCGTCGCGTTTTGGGATCAGCCTGTGCATATCCAGCTTTTTGCAGGCCGGCATGATAGTGGCGACCGGCGATGGATAGTGTGTCACTCGGAGGTCGCTTTTGTTTTTGGATTGTACTGTGCTTACCATCAGGCATAGTGCTCTAATACCTACGAATTCCTAATATATTTTCGTTGTGACTTGAGTAAATGAAGGTGAATTGCTCTTCCTTTCATATATATTGGTTTATGTAAACACCTGCTTGTTTGGAGGTTATAATTAATAATTAGCTGACTAATGCCATTATAAATAACAAATACTTAAATAATAATAACGGATAATCAACATCAAAATAATCTGTTATCCATTTGCAAACAAATAACTGTTTACATTAGTCATTATTTTAATAATAGCCGCCATATATACAGACGGACATAATTATATTTAAATAACCTAAGACATTTACATAGCCAAACATAAATTTCAAACTGTATATATGGTTCATAGTTACACATCACTGTGGCCTACTACGGTTTTCTAGAGCAGTGCAAACATTTAATTACACACTGCCACGGAGATGAGAGAATCAGTAGGATAACTTTTCTACTGCATGCTCTAAATACTATTATGTCCTATAATATTAAAACAGACGTAATCAACTTTTTCGCACTTACCGTTAAGTAATGATTATGATAATAGTGCTTTACTCATATAATTTTTAATCAAGTACGTAAAACTCATAAAGTAGACTGGCATCTTATTTGAACATAACCTAAGCTGCTGTTTTTTATTAGAGCCCTTCCATTTTGGGAGTCATCTGAGTATCAATTGTAAGTATGCATTATACTTAGTAACGTGGTTAGTTTTAGAGAATCATGACATTAAATTTTCTATGAATCAAGTGTATATTTGTTATCGCTAAATTATAAATACCTCACTCTATCCATATGTGACAAAACAGTCACTTGTAATTAGAAGTACTATCGTTATTTTGATATTTTCACCATGAATTCACAACTAACGTTAATAAGAAGTCGACATTGTAGGTAACATTTTCAGATTTTTTGCATATACACATCGTGCCCATTGTAACCCGGAGGCTCCGTATCATTGACACAGCCTCAATATTTTAGGCATAGATATTCGCAGCGACCTCAATCCTAGGAATTACATTGTAAGCGTGATCTCCACTGCATCTCGGAGACTCGGAATCCTGAACAAGGTGCGACGGTTTTTCATGCCTGAACAGCTATATCTCCTTTACAAGGCACAAGTTCGGCCTTGCGTGGAATACTGTTCGCACCTTTGGGACGGTTCCGCAAAATACCTTTTGGATACCCTGGACAGGTTGCAGAGACGGGCTATCCGCATTGTGAATGATGCAGATGTAACAGTGGATATAGAGCCGCTTCAGTTGCGCAGGGACATAGCCTCACTGAGTGTGTTCTACCGTCTGTATCATGGTGAGTGTTCTGATGAGCTATTCAATCTGATCCCTTCCTCTCCTTTTCATAACCGTACCACGCGCGCTGGTCTTCGGAGCCACAGTTTTACAGTGAATCCTATCTGGGCACGAACTAAAAAGTTCGCATCGTCATATCTTTGCCGTACCGTGAAACTGTGGAACAATCTCCCGGCCAGTGTGTTCCCTCCTTCCTATGACATGGGGTCCTTCAAGCGTAACGTGAAGAGACATTTACACAGGCCGGCATGACGGCGGCGACCAGAGATGGATGATCGGTCTCTCGGTGGTTGCCGTTGTTTTTGGATTGTACTATGCTTACCACCAGGCGTAGCACAGTCACTTTGTCGTGCAGCGATAAAAAAAAAAAAAAAAAAAAAAAAGACTACTAGCGGGCCCGACAGACTTGTCCTGCCTTGATTATATAAAATCCTTGACAAATTATATGCGAAACCTTCCTTATTAATCACTATCTACAATGGTGAAAATCGTATGAAAATCCGTTCAGTAGTTTTTAAGTTTATCGCGAACAGGCTAATAGACAGACGCGGTAGGGAACTTTGTTTTATACTATGTAACAATAATGATAACATAATTTTTGGTAACGTTGTTGTGTTACTGTTTACAATCATTATAATGGATTCACGTCGGCCGTGACACAGTAGTGCTGTCGATAATGGTGTAAAATCGATTAACTGTCTACTCGATGTTAAACAATGAACCGCGCCTTTGAAGCTTCTTTGCTGGGGGAAGCGAAAGGGGTTGCAAACAAAGCGAAGGGTAACACTAAATTGTATTTATGTTGTAAAAACCGACCGATGAATATTAATAATTTACTTGAGAAATTGTTAAATCAAACATGTCTGCGTTTATTTGTTCATTATATTAATAAAAAAAATAAGGGATGTGAATTTCCTTAACGGAAATTTAAAGTGTTATTGATTAAAAAAATATTATCAAATTCTAGGGTCTTCAAGGATCCACTTTTAAAATAGAGTCAGCACAACATATTTCTCTTTATCTCTATTCTATATAACCTGACATCTTAGAAGTCACAAGTTTTACACACATGTAATTCATAACACAATCCCTTCATACCTTCATCGGACTTCCGCTATTCTTATATCCGTCCGTCTTTTTTTGTTTTCAAACTGATTACGCAATTACCTAGCAAAGTCTTAACAGCTTCACCGGACTACTAAGGCGAGCGCTTGCGGCACTCAGCCGATCTTATTTGGGCAACTAGCTCAAGGGTGCACGGCACACCTCGGTTTGGGCTGTTGCCTGATACATGCAATTCGCGACTTATCTGAGCTAACCTAAGCTAAGCTATATATTCGTACTTATATGAGTTATTGAAACATATATGTTTACCAAATATACATACCTCGACAACTTTTATATGTATTTTGTGTCGGATAATTTTTCTAAACTATTTCAGTTCGATAAGGGAAAAATAAAACCCTTCCACTTTTATGTCTAAGTGTGCACGTGTGTGGGAGTGATCGTGTAGTGTTGTAGCAGTGATTTAAGTTTTTGTGTCACTGTATCGCGCAAGCAACGTACTCAAGGGCTCTCTACCGAGGGATCCAACCTAACCGTCTATCTTTATACTTACAACTATAATTGTTATATGAGTTTTATTCATCTTAATGACATGCTCATATTACACTAAACTTAATCTTTAACTTATACCGGGTGACTGTTTAGAAAGTAGCAATATTTCTGTAGGATACTCTGCACTGGATACTCGTTCTAAATGAGTAAAAAAAAATAGGTGCTTAATGTTTGGGCTAATTGTCTAGAAAAATACAAAAATTATACACAATCCTCTGTGTCTATATCAAAGCAGTGTCAATGAACGTCGGGTGATTTCACTTTCATTTGAAAGAGAACGTGGGAAGTCAGGAACAAAACAAAAGTGTTTATTGCCCGTTTAACCATCAAAGGTTATTAACTTCGGTTCGCCCATTGTAACTTTTGCCACCGGTCATTGCGCTTAAGTTTATTATTTTATTTACATGTTTGTAGCTATACTTTTGAAAGTAATAGAATGAACTTTAACTTAACTTTTCGTGCTTGTTTGTTAGTATTTGTTTTAATATTATTGTTTTATATGTTAAATGCGTCTATGAAGTGTTATATCCTAGAATACTGCAAGTGTCTGACCTTTCACCTGGAATATCCCTGGTCCTAATTTCAAGCTTCCTATGAACTAGTTATTTTCAATGTTATCCGCTCCAAATACATCAAACCTCTATCACATGCAATCTTTTATCGATCTCTTTCATTACCCATCACTCAGATCCATATATAACGACTAATCTCATAATAGTCTAACATAATTTTCCAATAAGCTTTAGTCTATCTTTTAATAGCGTAAGAAATGATAATCATAATAGTGAATACATCTAATTAAAAAAACGAATAAAAATGATAGTTAAAGAAAAAAAAAATGGTAAGGAACCCAATATTAAAATTACATTATTTGTAGTAGAACATTGGTGTTTTGTCCTCCTGGATGACGACTACCATATTCCAGTTTTAATAACACGACAAAATTACGAATAAGTGTGTCACGGTCCAGTATAAACTGGTATACCATATATTCAGTAACGAGGAGAGGGTGGTAGTTGTGTTTTGGGATCAGCTTTTATATATACATCCAGTTGAGGCTTAAAGGTCAACAACCAGTTACATTGTTACAGTAACTGTTTTCTAGTTTGTCGTTCTTTAGGATTAGCTATTGTATATCCAGTTGCTTAGAGGCCGACAGGCTGCTAAGACAGTGACAGATTCCGCTGGATCCCTCGATGGTAGCCATTTTTTTACTGTGTTGGGCTTACCACTATGTTTAGTAGCATTAAGTAGCATCCATTTTTAGTATTATACTGTAACAGCTTTTGCCGAGGTTTTGCTTGGTTTAATGTATTTTAGTTTTGGCCCATACTTCACGTACAGTACATTTATTAAAAATGCATTACGTCCTTGTTTGCACTTCTGACAACTTGTGAGCAATATTTCATGGTGACCAATTCAGTGGTTAAAGATGTGAACCAATCAGATAAACTCATTTTCGTATTTACAAACGAATAAGGATTGTTCAACTCTAAAGCTTCTATTGGCTATTTGTATGCTCAGTGTAGAAAGCTCTATAATAAGTCAGACTTATACACTACTTAATTACTAAAACAGTACTTAATTACTAAATACATTTAATATGTGGATATGATGTATTAGTTATACTAACCAGACCACCATTAACAGTTAGGACGTTCTCGAAAGTGGTATTAAAGAAGTATACGTCGGTGTAGTTGGTACCGTTCGAAACCAAGTATCCTCCCTGACAGTCCTGGTAATTGCTATTTGGAAGACAATTTCGCTGCCTGAATTTCTGAAGTTTCCTGCCAACGATAAAATACACGAGATTAATGATCGATTGAGTTATGATACTACCAAAATAGTGGCATATTAATATACCAATAAAGATGTACGAAGACCAATCTCAATTTAAATAGAGTAGTAGTTAAATAATTCGATACTAGAAAACGCCATACTGTAGTTATGTCATAATGTTTTCTTTCACCTTCATTGTATAAAAAACTATAATTACCTAATATTGTATCGTTGATAATGTGCTTATTATATTATGAATTTACTGGACATTAAGTCCAATCACCATGTTCTAGTAGGTTTCCACCTTCAAAGGTTGTTAAACGTTTGATGACTTACATGTATAATGGTTACTGAAAATTACTTTACCTTTGGTCAACCGCTACAAATAATAATGAGTATCAATGAACAACACTTCTGCTGTTTTAATTTAAAAAGATATACAAAAATGATACCATGTCAAATTTCTTATGTAATTTTCTGCTATCTCATTTCCTTAAGAATCTTCAAACGCATAAAGAACAATATTTATGACTACACAAGGAAGTTATTTCCTAAACTGAACCAAAAATTGTAAGATCTGAAGAACTATAGTAATAAGAATTGCTTTACTTAAGAGGTGATGACTGAAGTATGCTACTTGTCTATTTGAAGTTCATTTATTTTTTATCATTTTGTAGGTTTTTAGCGGTCCATAGTAATCACAGTATCGTAAATGATGATGTAGCTTAAATTGGTAATACGGTAACACGAGATAAGGCTCTCAAATCTACTGCAGTATACGTATAGTTCAAAATAGATGTTTAACTTGAAGCTGCTAGTTAGGTAGGCGTGCATAAGACACAGCCCTAAGACATTGTAATAGTTTCTTCACAAAATTTCTTTTCAGCAAAAGTTCTGGTGTATTCTAGAATTCGAATCTATATCAGTTGAGGGCTGAATATGTTAAATATTTGAATAAAAGGTGTTAAATTGAATGTTTTTATAACACATAACACATCCAACGGTATTCGAATCGAACTCCGTAATACAAAATTGCCCCAGTTTTGCAACAATTGAAAAATTGAATATTCAAAGTATTGTACTGTACTGGGGATGCATATTTCAAACTTAGCGTTGCTCATATTGACAACGTTCTGAAATATGTGCATCTTCAGCGATACGTCTTCCCGAGTACCGTTCCACTGGGATTACGTGTATTGTGAATTGTACTTGAAATAATTACGTCAGCATTTTGTATGTCGGTAGTATTATGGTATTATTTTTTAACATAATTTAAGCAATTAGGTGGAGAAATGTTATGATGAACAGAAAGGAGTTTGGTTATGCTTCCTGATATTTAGATTTCTCGAATTTTCTTTGGGGTTTTATTTCAACTAATAACTAATACTCTTGTTAAACATATACTGCTCATCCCACTTTTAAATGATTATTGTATTTTGAGTAGGGAAGGTTACTGGAAGTTTTTTGGCACAATCTTAATCTGTCATGTAGTGGTTATTATGTTTTAATCATATTCTTGTGTTATTTGATTATATATATTGTAATATGGGTGACATTTTACGTAATATAGTACGGTTATTGTGCACAAGTGAAGTGAATACGGACCACGGAGCATGAATTCTGAGATGCCAAAATATTTTCTGGAAAGTTCTAATGAAGCCATCATTCTGTTGGAATATTGAAACTATCTCAAGACATTTTTAATACAATTCCTCACTCGACAATGATAGTAATGGAGCATTTCTCAGTTTCAAATTTCCTCATGATGTGTCCCTTCACCGTCAACCGTTAGTGTTACCAAACGTAATTAGTTAAAAAAAAATTATATTATATAGGAGGCAATCGAACTGGCGCTAGTAACCCCAGAGGAGTCGCAAGTGCGTTGCCAGCCTGTGTTTGGGGGAGTGGAGAGAAAGTGAGAGAGGTTACAGGGGACGGGAAGGGAGAGGAGGGGGGAGGGGAAAGGAGATGGGTCTTCGGCGCTCTCACTCACCAAACGAAACGCAACAATGCAAGCACTGTTACGTTACGTCGGTTTTCTGTGAGAGGGTGGTGCTACCCCGGATGTTCCGACCCATTCATGCTGAAACCAATAATAGCTTCAGCATGGCTCTACCACCTACAAAATGTACGTGAATTCCGAAAAATTCACTGTTATACGCCGGAGATCAAATCTGTGGATATCAGATTGAAATTCTACCGGTCAAATGACTCTGCCAATACAAGGGTAAAGGGAATATGCCTGTCACTGTACCACTGTGGAGAACTAATGTTAAATACAAAAGCTTGTATAACTCAATTATTCAATTTAATGTTACGGTTGTTACATATATATATATATAAGTTTCGATTTAGTAACAAAAGTTAATCAATCTTTGTTATGTCCATTTGTTTTCCAAACAGTAAGCAATATTCGTAATTAATTGTTTATGTTGTATTGTTTATGTTTACGTAGCCATCTTCATTCAGTAATGCTTCCCCAATGAATAAATAATCAATCAATTCCAAATGGAATCACATTATTTGTTTTGGGTTATGTTTTATCGAAAAGTTATCTGTCTTTTGGATGAATAGTACTTATGGGATATTTTTAATTGCTTTCTTGCATTAAAAATTCAGGGACAATAAAATATTGTCACAGTGTCTGGATAAACTACCACTAATTCTAAAAATAATGAATACTGTGAAATAAATAATACAGATTTCATATTTGTATCATGACAAATAGGTAACAAACAGCGGAGGATCGGAGGTCGCTTAATGATGTTAAGTGATCATCGTAGTCCACAGACATTTGCTACAACAGGGGAGTTGCAAGTGCGTTGCCCGCCTGTGTTTGGGGCTAGTAGTTAAGGGAAAGGGAAGGTGGGAGGGGCCGAGGGGGGAGGAGGGAGTGGTGAGGAGCAGGGAGATGGGTCTCTGGCGCTATCACAGATCGAACGAAACGCAACAATGCAAGCACTATTACTTCACGCCGGTTTTCCATGAGAGGGTGGTACTAGCCCCGATGAGCCGACCCATTCACGCCGAAACCAGTAATAGCTTCAGCGTGGCTCAACCATATACAAAATTATCTCATATTAAATGAACTTGTGGTCCAAGACGGAAAATTTTGAATACTAGTGAGACTGGTTCCCAGGTATAGCTCCTGGCACACATCATAGGAGCTTAGCTACAGGTTTTTAATTTGAGGGCGGTAAACTACCGAGGCAGACTTAGAAAAAGCCATAACATCATTTACAAGTGTAAATATGTGTATGTGTGAGTATACATTCATCACATATACAAATCAAATACATACTCGTATTTATAATTAGGACATTGGAGTTTCTGGTGAGATTTTAGTCTGTCATGTAGTGGATTTTATATTTTATTTATAATCTTGTGTTTTACGTAATATAGTTAGTTTATTGTACATAAATGAAGTGAATGGAAAATAATACCACGGAGCATGAAATTCTGAGATGCCACAAAAACTCCCTGGATGGTTCTAACAAGAGAACCACCATCTTGTTAGAATATTGAGTATTCATAAGACGCTTGTAATATTATTAACTACACGATAATGGCAGTAACAATCTGAAAGATTGGTTGTCAAAAATAAAGTTAAAACAGGTTTAAAATGTCTTAACTTTTCGGATTTTTGTGAAAAAAAAATTGCATGTGACTAAGAATAAGTAATAGAATATATTTCAACCATTTTTTAAAATGTTTGTATGTACTGCATTTGCATGCTACACTGATAAAATACTAAACCTATACATAATTAAAAATGTAAATCCAACGTGTCTGTACTTATTTGGTAAAAATTAATGTTGCAGGTATCTAAGAATATGTAATGCATTTCAATCATTTTTAGAAATGTCTGACTGTCTATCTGTCTGTTTCTATGAATATGCATCACTGGTAAATCTCTGGGTTAACAATAAATCCTCAGCAAGCAAATTATAAATCATATCCTCAAAAGTCATTTAGTCTTTGTTTCATTACAATCGGTATACTCAATCAAATGTTATTGTAATTTTAATGACGACGTGACGTAAGCACGAGAGAAAAGTAAATGGACTTAATACGTTCAGATGAATTTATAAATCACTGTTTTTTTCACTGTTTACGAACGAATTTGCGGGAACAGCTAGTGTATAATAAATCCTCATCAAAAGTTATTGTAACTTGAATGACGTCGTGAGTTAAGTACGAGAGAAGAGTAGGTGTATTTCATTCTCATCCAAAGATCAGGATTTTGTAAAGTATTCATATATCTGATATATATATATATATATATATATATCAAATATATATATACATACCCGCGGGTCCGGGAGACGTAGTCCCGCCCTGATTATAAAAAAAAATCCTTGAAAAACTATACACGAAAACCTTCCTCATGAATAACTTTACCTACTGGTAAAAACCGCATGAAAATCCGTTCAATAGTTTCTGATTTTATCGCGAACAAACAGACAGACAGACGCAGTAAGGGAGTTTGTTTTATACTACATAATGATAAAACGATACAGGTTTGCGTTGTGAGCGTATCACGGAAAAACTGCTGTTGACGTGTCGATACAGGTCGTTGTGTGTCTGTGAGACGTGGTGACGCGATGCCATGCGCAAGCGACTGTGCGCAATCTCTCTTGCCGCACTGAGCTCGCATACCTCTAGTGTAATTTGACGATTCGAGAATTTGAGATTTGTTCGATTCTAACAATTTCGATGTTTTACATGTGCCAAGCGTCTCGTGACAGCTCTTATTTTATATTCGATAGGTACACGCTTGGCCACAATCTCACCTGATGGTAAGTAACAATGAGATCGACGATGTATCGCGCTTACCGACCTAAGTAGGTGCCTATTCACTTTACTCTTGAAGACTCCTAAGTTATAAGATGTCAGGAATACAGAAGCTTCGGGAAGCTAATTTTTTTAGTTTTATTTTATAGCTATCTAATTCTAATCTAAAAATAATAATAGCCATGCCTCAATTTAACAAGCAATGTGTGTACATAAAATATGTTGACAAGATAGTACAAGACCCAGACAAAGTCACGGGATTCGTCTAGCTTAAAATATACAAGTTACGAGACTCGGCTTACGGATGAGTTGAAGGTCCCGAAAACTATAACATATGTGATTTGATAGCAAAAGTTCGGGGTGATCGTAAAATTTGTACAAACTATCATTGGACGTTCGATCAGCCACAAGCGTTCGGGGAATCATAACCAGTTTTACGACTACTTGAGCTTTGGGCTCTTAAAACTTGTATGAAAACGTAAACGATTCTTTTAAACGCGAACTAGTTATTAGATTTGATTTTTGTTCAAGACATACGCCTATACAAGACATGTATTCTATCTCATTATCCTAACTTTGATACGCGTTACCACCTTAATTATTCAACCTATGATAGTGACATTTTGAATAACTTAAAAACTGTTGGATGGACTATCATAATTTCTTATACATATATAATTTATGTAAATCTTCAATTAATTAGGTACAAGAAGGATTAAATGTTTTAAAATTCGTAAAAAATCTATACAAAATTATAAAGAGGTAAAGTTTGCGAGTTTGTGACGTTGTCACGTTGTAGGGGATAATCTCAGGAACTACTGGTCTGATTAGAAAAATTCTTTCAATGTCATATAGCTCATTTATCGAGGATGGTTAAAGGCAAATATCATCATGCTAAGATCAATTAGGAGCGGAGCACCAATGATGAATATTTCAAAATCGGGGATTTTCTCCTCTTGAGACCTTCCGCTGCGTGTTAGCGTTAGCCCAAAGTATTTATTTCACGCGAACGAAGTCGCGGGCAGAGGCTAGTAAAATATAATTTTGCTTTATTCTCAACCGTTTTTGAAGAAATTTTATATACGAAAAGTCATTTTTTTTTATTGAAGCACGACAAAGTTACTGCACTATGCCTGATAGTAAGCATAGTACAATCCAAAAACAGTGGCGACCACCGAGAGACAGATTATCCATCGCTGCTCGCCGCTGTCATGCCGGCCATAATGACGAAAGTCACCCGGTACTGGATATGCACAGGCTGATCCCGAAACGCGACGCGCAGAGACGAGTCACTATGACGGGCTTTTTCGCCATGTAACATGGTGGTTGCGACCCAGTCGGGCTGTAAAACCATACAACCCCGCTATCGCCATTGCCTCGTTCGTTGAACAGCAGGGTGCACTACCTGCAGGTGAGGTTGGCTTGGGTGTCTCAATTTTTAAGATGTTACTCGACACCCCTTACATCCCAATTATACATCATTAGATTCAATTTTATCTTTAATTTTGGCTTAAAATATAATTAGCATGAATTACAATCTAACCTCCCCCTCCCCTCTCCTCCCCTCCCTCCCCTTCCCCTGCCCACCAACAGAGATTGCCAATGCACTTGCGATTCCTCTGATGTTGTTGGTGTCTATGGACGGTGGTGATCACTTAACATCAGGCGACCTACCTGTTCGTATGCCTCCTATGATATAAAAAAAATCTATTTCTCAGATCCTAATAAAAATTTGTTGAAGAAAAAAAACTAGCTGTGCCCGCGACCCCGTTCTTGTAGAACCTAATGTATAAAACCGTGGCTAAACAAATCATCTGAATATATTAAGTCCATTTACTTTTCTCTCTTACTTAAGTCACGTCGTCATTAAAAGTACAATAACTTTTGATAGAGTGAACCGATTTTAACGAAACTAAGACCAAATGTTACTGGAGGATATGCTTTATTAGGATTTTTTGGTGAGATTTTAATGCCAAAGCAGTATTTTAGCAGTGATGCGTGCTTTAACAAAGAGTCAGATAGACATTTCTAACAAACATTGAAATGTATTTTATCACTTATTCCAAGAAATCTACAATTTTTTCTTTCATAGAATTCTAAAAAGTACAGACACGTTAGATTAAATTCTTATTATACCTATAGATATCTTCTAAGATCTTATACCTTTAATCGAGCAATTCTTGTACATTTTTATATTTGTATATATCCAGGATCTCGGAAACGGCGACATCTCTTTCCGTGAAACTTAGTATATAGGTAGTTTCGGGGACGATAAATCGATCTAGCTAGATTTTATTCATAGGAAACTTTTTAAACTCAGTTTTTAGGCAATGAAAAAATATAGCTAGAATATAAAGGTAAATTTCGATGCCGCTGTCAAAACAAAAATAGCTCCAGATGGAAATCGGCTGTTTCGAAAATCCGTCTAACCCCAGTTAATCCCTGTGGCAGCAAAAGATTTTTTTTTTAAATACGAATTTTGTGAAGAAAACCTAACTAGTTTTACATTTTTAATTTAATAATGTTTTTTAAAAAACAGTACTTTTGTTAATAACTACTTTTTGGTCATGGCTTTGCTTGTGTTAATGTAAATTCGACAAATCTCGCTCTGGAACAGCATTTTTTCCTGGGTGAAATATACCCTATATCCCATACTGTAACATTTACCACATATATAAAAAAACAAACATGAAAATTGGTTAAATAGCTTAGGTTTCAAAACATAACAAAGAAAAAATATCAAATTTGTACTAATAAGATTAGAAAGTTTAAATGTTCCATACAACCAGATGTTTATGTATTCATAAACTTCAAATAAGTTCTTACGTGGAATATTAGTACATCTACTTAAAAGTTTCTATGAATTTAATATTGCTTGAGAGAAAACTTCTATAAAAAGTGTTGTTAGAGATTATTTGATATTCCGCCTTATTGCTTTTCATTTCTTCTGAGTTTATTCTTATGTACCTAAATAGACGCTAAAGGTTAAGGAGAAGCTTAAGAGAAAAAATAAAAGGTAAGGTAGCTCGGGTAAGTTCTTTATAATTCAACTATAAGCCGAGATACGGCGGCACGTCCGTAGCGCCCATAAAATTTAGTATTCAGTAGTTATTTTCTGTAGACAAGTTGGAATGGCTTACAGTAGTGTATATTGTGTATCTTTTTGGGAATTATTAATTCCTAAGAACGACATAGCGCATTTTGCGAGGTATAAAAAATAAATAATGGCCAAATAAAAGTACTATTTTCAGATGTTGAAAAAGCACTCATCATTATTCCAGTTATCGAAAAGATATAAGGCTTTATTCTTTTTTTAGTGTAGTAGACTTGTGACGTTATTTATTTGTTAAAGATCTATTACATATTAACCTTTGGAAAGTACACGTTGCTTGAACTCATTTTCCAACCTATTAGTAACATGTTTTGGGACTTGAATTTTAAAATTCCACACTACTACTTAGAAATATTATATTTGTGTTAATCATCTCTAAAATATGAAATACCTCGTGCTTATTTATACGCATTTCATTTATGATAATTAAGGCTCAATGATTATCGTATTTGGATACCGAATTGATTAATAGATCCGAATCCTTGCGAAAGAACTTTCAATGAAGCAAAATATAAGACCACCACGAATTGATTGAATAAAATGTAGTATGAATATAGTAAAATTAAATTCACATGATCGGATAAAATACTAACCATTGAGTTATGAAGCTGGTCCCAATAGCGTAGATGGGCGTGGAACGGTTTACCTCGATGTTAATCTCTGTTACATTCATTATGAATCGACAGCTGTTTATATTGAGTGCGGAAGACAGCGGGAAGAGTCGAATTTACAGCATCTGAAAATAAATTATAATCAGGATATCTGTTCGGGATAATCACACACACGAGTGTTTGCTATCTCTTTCTTTTGCATGATTGGAACTCATTTTCAAAGACAATTACAACCATTTTTGGGTACGAGTTAGTATTCTCTGCTTTATGCACATGACTGTTTTACATACCGGAAATTAATTATTGTTAACGTTGTTGTTGTCGCTGATTATTACTCAAAGTTCACACGATAAATACAACCAATATACAATAATCATAAAGGCTTATGTGACACAACGTAAAAACATTATTTTTCCAATAATTAAGAGGATGTTTGTCAAGGTTACTGTAAGACCCGTCATACAACTCTCACTCTTTAATGTACAGAATGACTTGTTAGACAGCAGCAATATTTTAAGAGGTTACTGGGTAGCCCTTTCTGGTACTATATCAATTAACAAATAAGTACTTAATGTTTGATCTGATTATCTAGATAAAAAAAAATGATATATACCAAGAATCAGGCGATTTACGCACAAACGAATTGGTGTAATAATAAGGAAAATAATGAATCACACAGTGCCACACAGTTCCGCCCCCGCCCTGCATTTCGACCCACACTCCGCTTTTCCATATTCAATCGTGTGGCGTTCCCACGATAAGCAGTTACGTAATTATTACTCTGGGAAAGCGCCCCTTTAATGTTGTTCATTGAACCTAGATGTCTTTATTCTACGTTTAAAAACATAATTCCCATACTTTTAAGAGTTCTAGAAAAAAACTTTAACTAAGGTTCTCTTTGTTATTTATTGATATTTGTTATGATTTCATTATACTATCTGTTAAATGTGACCATGAACTACCAAAGAATTCAAGGGTATTAAACTTTAAACAGTCACAGTACACTGTAAATATTAATGAACCTATATTGAGGGTTAGGATTACAATTTGTATAGGATATCACAACCAAACCTATGTTAGTTCAAACTTAATCTTAACTAGCAGTGATAGATGTAGGAAACACAAAGAAGGCATACTAACAGGATAATATCCCTTTGTTTAATCATGTTATAGACAAAACGTAAAGAATTACTTATATTATTATTTCAAGCGGTTGAAGTCGCGAACAGTTGCTAGTATAACTATAGGTTTAAAATCAATTTCATGCTAAATATACATACCGGATTGGATAAGACTCGGGGCACAGTGGCCGTCCGGCCGTGCACGCCGCCGCCGCCGCCGCCGCCCATGCGTCCCGCCCTTGTATTATCTGCAAAGGAAGCGACGTTTGATCCACCAGCCGGAAAACCTTGTGATATTTAGGCTTGAGTTTCGTTAATTCTGTTTATTTTAACGTTTTAATATTTTATTACAGCGGCATGGTAAACTGTCCGTAGTGCAGTCGCTATACACAAATTTCCGCGGCTTCCCTTTGAAGAAATCCTGACTAATACATATATAAACTGTGTAATAACTCTATTTACAGCGACAAAAACAAACTAGATACTAGATTTGGGTTGTGGTTTCGTTCATGTTAATGTAGTTGAAAAAAAATACACTCCATTCAACTAATGTATGGTAATATTAGATGAAAGAAGTTTTGAAACAGGTTTTAATTTATGTTTGTTTGTTACAAAGAGAAAATTAAATTATTACTATTTATAATAGTAATATAAACATTATAACTATTAAATTAGATTACGAATAAAACGGTAACTTATGTTTACTTGAGGTAACGCGTGGGTTATGATTATTCTAAACAGTTGAACATCAGCGAACGGAATACACTTTCAAAGCCACTTTTGCATATGGGGTGTAACGGGTGTCGAGTAACATCTTAAGACTTGAAACACCCAAGCCATCCTCACTTGCACGTGGTGCACCCTGCTGATCAACGAACGAGGCAATGGCGATAGCGGGGTGGTAGGGTTTTACAGCCCGACTAGGTCGCAACCACCATGTACACGGCGAAAAAGCCCGTCATAGTGACTCGCTTTTGCGCGTCGCGTTTCGGGATCAGCCTGTGCATATCCAGTACCGGGTGACTTTCGTCATTATGGCCGGCATGACAGCGGCATCTCTCGGTGGTCGCCACTGTTTTTGGATTGTACTATGTTTACCATCAAGCCTAGAGCAGTCAAATTTGTCGTGCTTCTATAAAAAAAAAAATACAATATTTTTTAACTGCTTGCCTTAATATTCTAACCATACATCACTGTTTCACGGTGTAATAGGAAGTAATGGAATGTAAAAATAAAGGGAACAAAGAAATCTATCACCCATGGGCAAATGTATCGGTCCTCTCTGCAAATTTCTCAAGGCATAACCATAAAAGATCAAGTATAAGATGGGTGGATCACTGTGTTCATGGTAGTACCGCAGTTGGGTATACACACATCATCCGCGAGATTACTATATATGGCGACTAATCTCGAAACTCATCACGTGTTGGCAGTTACGTTATGTATCTGATAGACACAGTTCTGTTGAATACAATATCTATGACATTTGGATAATATCACTGCTTTAGATTTTTTCTGCGCTCCTAATGACTTGCATGCAAAAATTTATGGTGATCAGTTGAGTATTTATGATGTAAAAACATTATAAAAAAAAATCACTTCGAAAATTAGCTAAATCCAAAACGTTCATATATCGTGTTTAATTTTTGAAGTGCAGACTTCTTAAGGCACGTCGAGCCGTATTTTTGGCAGGAGATAAACTTATAATTACGCGTGATGATATGCTTGTTACCTACTGTACTACCTACCTAACGCACAGGTTACCTATTGTACTACCTATATAATATACTCCAATACCTAGAACCAGGTAATGCGCACTCGGATTACAGTGCAAGTTCCCATCATAAGTGCTGACCGTGTGGAATGTACATTTCGTGGGACAATAAAGCAGTGACAAAAGGACAATATCGCTCTATCGCTTGAGCTCAGAGGTTCACTCGTTAGTTTAAATTAAATATTGTAATAATTCATTATATTATAAGTTTATTAAGGACAAAAAATCGCCTTTGTTTTAAAAAAGTCTCACTGACGGCAACTACGTAATTTGCTCGTAAACGTTATTATCCGTGTTGTACTTGCGCGGCTTGCTTCATGTAATATTTATATTCTATTTTAAGATTTAGCAGCCCATCATATGTTTGGTTATTTGACCAATTGTATAAAAATGTATACAATCTATCCTCCGAGTGATAATAGATGTGAAAGCCAGATAATTCAAACAATAAATTATTTAGAAATTCCAAAGAAAATATTATTCTTCTTATTATTATTCTATCATTTTGAGTTTTCGCTTCCGTCGGCAGTCCTTCTCCTGCCTTAACATTTTTTTTTCAGAATTCCAAAGTTCAAAGTTTACCGTTTATAAGGTTTTTTTTATGCTCTTCATCTATACTAATATTATAAAGAGGTAACGTTTGTGAGTTTGCGACGTTGTGACGTTGTAGGGGGTAATCTCATGAACTACTAGTCCGATTTGAAAAATTCTTTCAGTGTCATATAGCTCATTTATCGGGGATGGTTATAGGCTTTCACGCTAAAACAAGTAGGTGTGGAACACCAATGAAGTGTTTAAAAATCGGGGTTTTTTTGTCCTCTTGCGAGCTTTCGCTGCGTGTTAGCGTTAGCCCAAAGTAATGACTCCACGCGATCGAAATAGTGGGCAGAGGCTAGTATTTTATATGTAGAAAATTTTAAGATCTTGAAAAATAACACAAAATATTAGGAACAGCTAAATAGGATTTCTCATATTAAAATGTAAGGACGTATTTGTTAGAATCCTTTTTATTATACTAATGATCGTCCGGTATTCACAATTCGACCATATTAAGGTGTGTTAAAGTTTACTTCACTTTGTCAATATGATAATATGATATGTCAATATA